>JABYQR010000309.1:0-53328 GCA_022592445.1 Cytidiella melzeri
CCAAACGTCAGACGTCCTATCATACATCCCCTGTGGTTCACTGTAATCCCATCCAAGTCACGGCTCCGTTCAAGTAATTCTCGCTTTCTGCGTCGACCTCAATATTCTCAACGGCAATGTCCTCGCGCATATGTTCTTCATCCGTGGTACCAGAGAGGGGCGTGATACCCTGCAGTTGGGCAAGGCGATATACAGCTTGGGCGGGTGAACACCCTTTCGATCGCGCGAACGCCTTGATGTCGGGATGTGCCAGGAGGGAAGGCGATCCAGAGAGTGTCCAGAACGACCTGACACGCATGTTAGGCTACTGACCGTACACGCAGCGGTGATAGTCAACTTACTGGTACTGGATCTCATACTTGCGGCAATACGCTAATACGTCTGCATCCCAACCATTGCCCTCGAACCATCGGTTTTGCACCACCTGAACCCTTCGCCCTCCATCCCTTTCGAGAGCCTCGAGCACAGAGACGTCATAAGTGTTGCTCACGCCGATAAACTTGACCTTTCCCAAATCCTGCAATTGAATCAGTGCTTTCCACGCCGTGAGAGTGCGTGGTAGCGTTTCCAGGGGTGAATGAAGGATGTAGCTGTCAACGTATGTCGTACGCAAGTTATTGAGCGAGTTGTTGAAAGAGCTGTGAACTTGGGTTTCGAGGCGGGAGTTTGGGTCATACGGGATAGGTTTAGAGCGATCGTGGCCGCCCAGGGATGTGAACCTGTTCAAGGATCGGTGAGCATGTATATGAATCACCGCAAGTTTGTCGACCTCACTTGGTTTGCAGAAATAGCTCCTCTCGTTTGATACCGTGCTCCCTTTGGAGCGTCTCTAAAGCTTCTCCAACAAGCTCTTCGCTGGCATGAAGCAAAATTCAAGCTATCGCGGGAGCGAGGCATGAGTGCAGCATCGCCATGCGTACCGATAGTGCCTCGGTTGACCCGCTGGAGCAAACCATGAGTACCATCGGTGCAGCTACGCATCATGGCTATACGTACCTGTGTCAATGGCGCGAAACCCACTGAGTATCGCATTGACCACAAGGGTAGCCGTTCGCTCTTTCTTCCTGGGATATGATAGGTCGTATTAGTTGACGAGTTCCTTCACAATTTCAGAAATAGCACGGCGTGACGAACCAGGCGGTCCCGTAGATGATCTTTGCGGTAGCCATTCTGCTTATATGAAGGTATACTTAGTGCCACATTTTATCACAAAAACGGCGGGCAGAGGCAGGCTGGAGGCGTGGGAAACCATTGGGCTGTGCCCTATATATGGAAAGTGAGAAGGTTCGGAGCTCAGCCAATCGTTACTTTAGGAGATGTGGTGGTTTGTAGCACGAGGTGCCATACATTCAGTGTTCAGAATACCCCATACATGCTATGTTGTACAACAAGTTATCTCACGTTTTTCCGAGTCGCAAACATGGGCAGACAAGCTGTCCACAATGTGCGAGTTTTCAACCTATGGAACGGACCGAAGTTCAGCAGATGGTCCACATATACTCTTCACTCCTTCTTGTGGAGATCTTCAGCCCAAGAGGGCGGTTCGTCCTTTCCGCTTTCTTCCAGCTCTTCTCCCTCATCCAGTGTCTCGTGGACAGTATCTGCTGCGTGCTCCGCAGGCGCATACACCTAACACAAACTAGATCAGAACGCTGCGAGCGTTCCCAAAAGCATGCAACTTACGGTAGAAAGGATCAGAGGAGTTTCTCCCTTGTTGATAAACTGCAAAAGAGTGCGTGAGACTATCAGGTGACTATATGCGCCTGATCGAGTATACACTCACGTTGTGCATAGCACCTGCAGGGACAATGACAATGTCGCCCGGACCAACACGCTCCTGAAGCTACTGGTTCAAACGATGGAGGTGGTACTCACCGAAGACAAGACTCACATTTTTACCGTTCACCACTGCGTCAGCACTTCCAGAGAGGAACGAAAGGTGCTGGTCAACGGTATGGGTTTCCTATCACAATCACAAGCGACATTGGTTACTGTGTGTATCTGCGATACGCTTAGTAGGTATATGCACCTCTCCGATTTCGCCCCCAACAGGAATAGTCATGATGACGAGCTGCAAGAGGTTAAGCTTGACGGAGCTGGTTTGATAACAGAGGCCTCACCTGGCTGTTGCGTCCAGTCCACAAGACGCGCCTGAACTTTCCGCTGGCGGATGCGACTGCTGTGATATTTTTGAAGACGGTCATGTCCTTGGGAGGCTCAGTGTTGGGCTTGCAGGGGAACGACATGGCAGTTCTGATCAACGCTGTGGTATGTTTCGGGAGGCGTTTATGGACCGAAAGAGATGCAGGACGAGTAGAGAGGTTGAAACGCGTTAAGAGCAAAGTGTGGAACATATTTACTGGTACAAACGAGAGCATTCAAGACCTGTGACTGTGACCAGTGAGGTGACTTGCGAAGCATATGCAGAAAGCTGCACAGTGACGTCACCGCGCAGACCTGAGTTGAACGGGGGTCACAACACTCTTCCTGACGACAGACGTCGCACTTCTCCTCAATCTACTTAGCGCAGATTGAATGAAATCTGTGATTCCCATAGCATTACACATTACTAGATAAAACGCAGCGCTTACATGTCTATGTGTAGTGATCTCCGTCTAAGCTGTAGGGAACCCATCCTGCCCGAGTAGCGCTTCGGAGACATCCAGCACGCGTGGACCATCCCCTACCCTTGTGTGAATCAACCCTTTCACGGAGTGAAGTGGAAATGGCTTCGCGACAGCTGGGTTAAACCCATGGGGGACAGCGCCGACTCCGACGCCGTGCCCGCCGAAAAGCCCGAAAGGATCCTTGAACGCGTCGGCTTGAGGAAAGTACTTGACGATGAGCTCAACAATTTCCTTCACATTCTCTTTGAGTGTGTAAATAACCGCATTCGGGCCAGCGTCGTAGGTGTAAGCAGCCTTGACATGTCCTGTGTTCTCCACAGCGACGCGGTTGTATTCCGTAATAAGTGCGATAATGGCACGCGAAACGTCGTTCATGTAGAAGATTGGAGGGTCTGTGTCAAGTGCCACGGCGTGGAATTGGTTAGAGTCTTGCATTGTCACTCGCGCAAACGCGTCAAAGTCGCGCGCAAGGATAGCTTTCTTGATCACCTCCATGCGAGCAGGTACGACCTCCTTGATGCGGTGTTGGAGGAGAGGGGATGTCTCCACGGTACGTTGCATACCTGAGGTGGAACTCGTGCCCTTCTTGTCGTCTGAGACGACGCATATAAGCGCATGCATGTCGGGCCAGTGCGACTGTGGTGCAACTTCAACCGCTAAAGAGTCGCTACCGTCTGCTTTAGAGCCCATCTCCCAAGCCACATAGCCACCAAAAAGGGAGCGGCAGGCAGAGCCTGAACCTTGACGAGATATACGCGAGAGGTCAGAGGGTGAAGTGGGCAATTGGTAAAGGGCCGCGAGGGAAGAGATCAACGCTGCAAAGCCTGCGGCCGATGAAGCCAATCCGGCTGCGGTAGGGAAGTTGTTCCGCGAGCTTATATGCACGGGATAGGAAGAGAGCTATGTTCGTTTTCAATCAACGTTGAAGAATATCACACGAAGTGAGACGTACCTTAGGTTCATTTGGGCTCTTCTCCTCAAGCTCTTTCCTGAGGCTTTTCATCTCCTTGATGCAGGTTGCCAGCCTTCCACCATCTTTGATTTCCTCCTCCTCTCCGTTGAGCCATAGTCTGTCCTTTTCAAACGACGGATCTGCACGAGAGGTCGTTGTCGATCGAAGGTGATCCTGGTCAAGTGTGACCGACAATGACGAGTTCGTGGGCAGAATTAACTTGGTATCTCTCTTTCCCCAATATCTGTGTGGTAGGCGTATTAGCATTGAGCGCGATCTCGGCTCCTGGCTTGGCTCACTTTATGCAAGCAATATTCACTGGCGCAGAGGTGGTAGCCTGGTAGACAGCCATCGCGCAGGTTTCGACGACACTGATTTGAGAGAGTTCGGGGTAGAGACTAAGTCAAATTTATATTTGCGAGGACGTAAATAGGATGTGGTACGAGAACAAGTGGAAAGGTATGGTACGTTTTACACAAACGTACATCGTACAGTTGCCCAAATAAACGCCCATAATAGCACTGAAAGTCACATGATCGAACGATTATCTCAGTTACGTAAGCAAAAGCGGGAACACGAAGGCTGCGAATAGTCGTCATCTTGCACATCGACCACGACCCGTTCCTCGTCTTTCACGACCACGGCGCACGCGCACACCACACTCGGCGCTGTGAACCATTCTTTACTTGCGTAAGCTCATTCTCCCCCATCGCTCCTTACAAAATTTACACCTGACGCCCCGACGACCGCCGCTCTTTCAGCTCTGAAAGATCATTTTGCAACAGTCGCAGTACATCAAAGATCGCGGGAATCACCTTAGCATCAACATCGGGTAGTTGCGCACTGGAGTCGAGCGAAAGAGACGACGGCTAAAGTCTTGTGTGGAAGTCGTGTGGCCCACTGCCAATGCGATGTACTACGCTCAACAATCCCCAGGCATCGCGCACAAACTCGCTCAACATCCAGCAGGGCTTCATGACCCTTCACCATGGTCTCGTACGGCGCACCACCCTTCGCTCGGTCCCCCAGGTCATTCCCAACCACCGACGTCGCCTGGGTATCCCCTCTTTACGCACGCGAATGGCATGAGTGCCCTACAGCACCATCCTCATGCACACATGCCGGGTCCAATGGGGCACCATCATCACCAGAACTCCCTGTCACACTCACATGCACATTATCAGTCACCTCCGAACGGGAACGGGATACCTGGAGCACACGCGGGCCTTGTGCAGAATGGATCTCCTGCAAATTCTGCTGTTACCCAGATTATGACACCGCATTGGCAGAATCAACTAATGAAGTGCGAGGTGTGTCTTTAGACCAACAAAAATTTCTCCATTGGTCTTTACGTTCGCATTTTCTTCAGATGATTCGTGCGTCAAGGTCTCCGCATCATAGAGCAAGGGCGAGCGCCATGGCGTCGAGGACAGTACAGAAGTCTGCGATCACCATAACGAACCCCAACGCCATAGCCATAAAGCCCTTAGACACCAACGGGACGGCCAAGGACGGTCTGTCAACGCCTCCACACACTTCCGCTTCGAGTGCTACTCTGAACGGCTCTCCAAGTACGGTGTCTATACAGGCTGATCACCCCTCGGCTACAGTTGCGCCAATTGGTGACATACAAGGCAGACCAACCGCCCCCAAACCACCGGACAACACATGGACGTCATTGGATATGGGTGGCGTCCACATCAAGAACATCCCTCCGACTTCTGGGCTATTCTCATTCTCGTTCCTTATCAATTTGTATCTCAACCACAACGCGCTGACAAGCATACCAGCTGAGATCACCAAACTTCGACATCTCGAGCTTCTTGACCTTTCAGGGAACAGTCTCGTTACTGTGCCTCCCGAATTGGGCATGCTCACATCGCTCAAAGAGCTATACCTGTTCGACAACCACCTAACCACCATTCCTCCTGAGCTTGGCACCTTGCACCAACTCCAGACGCTTGGCATTGAGGGCAACCCCATTGATCCCGCGTTGAAGCACATGGTGCAGGAGCAAGGCACACCCGCTCTCATTGCTCATCTTCGGGATTCATGCCCTGCCCCTGTACCTCCCCCGCCACGAATGTGGAACAACCTAGTGACGCAGTCGGAACGAGAAAACATGCAGGCGGATCCGAATGTCGAAACTTTTACAGTGCTGTGTTACAACATCCTCTGCGAGAAGGCGGCTACGAGTAGGATGTACGGCTATACCCCGTCTTGGGCGCTCGCGTGGAAGTATCGCAAAGACCTAGTTCTCAAGGAGATTCAGAGCCATGACGCAGACTTCGTATGCCTGCAGGAGGTGGATAGTGCGAACTACGAGGAGTTCTTCCTGGAGCACCTGTCGGATCAGGATTACTCAGGAGTGTATTGGCCAAAGTCGCGATACAAAACCATGAGCGACGCGGATCGGCGGATGGTAGACGGTTGTGCTACATTCTACAAGTCGTCAAAGTAAGTGCCTTACTTTGATTCCGAAAGCTTCTGTGCTTACCGACCATTCAGGTACACTCTCGTTGAAAACCACCTTGTGGAGTTTAGCACGGTGGCCATGCAGCGATCTGACTTCAAGAAGACAGACGATATGTTCAATCGTGTCCTCGGAAAAGACCACATTGCCGTCATATGTCTATTCGAGAATAAGGAGAGCGGCACGCGCCTTATCGTAGTCAACACACATCTTCATTGGGACCCTTCCTTCCGTGACGTGAAGCTCGTGCAGGCGGCATTGATGATTGAAGAGGTAGAGAAGGCTGCTAACAATTTTGCCAAGTACCCTCCGAGACCACCGGCCCCCGCATCAGCTGGTGGCCCCTCCAACGGGGCGTCAGCAAGTGATAACAATGCTTCGTCGCGTCCACCACCAATCTACAGTGATGGCACCAAGATACCTCTGATTGTTTGCGGCGATTACAACTCAATCCAGCCCAGCGGTGTGTACGAGTTCCTATCACAAGGCAGCGTGCCAGCAGACCACCCCGATTTCATGGCGCATCTCTACGGGAAGTACACCTCAGAAGGCTTGCGACACAAATTGAACCTCAAGAGCGCGTACTCTACCGTTGGCGAGATACCGTTCACGAACTTTACGCCGGGCTTCGAAGGTGTACTGGATTACATCTGGTTTTCAACCCCGAACTTGGCGGTAAATGCGGTACTTGGAGAGGTTGATCGTTCGTATATCGACAAGGCGGTCGGGTTTCCTAATGTTCACTTCCCATCAGAGTGAGCATTATGATTTTTTCCTTTGCATTCGACTGAAAGCTGACGATTTGCCGTACAGCCACTTGTGTATCGCTGCCGAATTTCGCGTGAAACCCCCTAAAGAATCGCCACCGCATCGTCCTCCGCCTGTATTCCCTGAGTCCTCCCGTTGAGGTGTTGTTGTAGGGTAAACCATACGCGAACGTTGTCGTTGCATGACTAGCTTTTCTTTGTTCGACACCTGTTTCGTATACTTTTTCCTTCCTTCTGTACATGTTGCGACCCCACTTGTGCTATTCTCATCATTTACCTTTCCCCATTCACTCATTACCGTCGTTTTGCCTTTAACATATACACCCTTGGTTCTTCTGTCGTCGCTTGTGTCACCATTGTTATCATCCCTCTCTGCTTGTTACTGTCTCTCTTCTGTCATGTCGCGTTCAGCCAGCCTGCACATCCTTGTAGCATGTTCGTGTACTACCTTTGCGATGTCAATATAATGCATATCTCGAAACTCAACCTCTATTCATTCGGTGGTGCGCTCGTCATGTGGCTTACCTCAGCATGTCACTGTAAGTCAATACCGCCTTCTTCACCTCCATTAATCACTAGAATATGGCCATGAGGTCGTCGCAACGAGCATCTATACCTAGGCGTCTCAATAATGGACTACTACCGCTGGCGAGACCTCCTGCTCAGCAACTGTATATTTCTTGACCGGGACATGGCCTCTACAGTAACTTACACGTCCGCTACGTTGGAACTTGAACGCCGATTACCGGGCTCAACCAGCTCTCAAAGTCCGCCTCGCTGTTGGGATTCCCGGTCACTTTGAGTGCCCGCAGAAGGATCTTGTACTGCCCGTTCGGGATCGTCGTGCCGTTCGAAAACGTGGGAGGAGAAATTCCAAAAAGGTTGAAACCAGAACCGTCCTAGAAAGTGGTGAGTGCATATTTAGGCGATGTTACAGTACAGCTTGAGGTAGAGTGACTTGCGGGGAGACTCACATCTTGATCAGAGTTCCTGGGAAGGAAGTCTTCCTCGAACAGGTTCCCGATGGTCTTCACTGTGGAGGAGGCAGCTGCTTGCGACGACGACGGTCCACTGCTGGGCTGATTCAACGTCGTCGGAATGTTTTCAGCGGGATCAACCAAGTCGATGAGGAGTTTGGGGGTGCCAAAGTCGAGGCGCAGGAGGATCTCTGGAAAGTCCTCTCCTACAAACGTGAAGTTTGTAGGGGCTGTGATGAAGTTCCCCTGCGGGTTAGTGATAACCGGGAGGTTCACGCCGAAGAACGTGTTGGAGGTGTCGACGACCTGAGCGTTCTTCAGGGACGCAGCGAGGCCGAGATACGTGACGTGAAAAGTTTCGTTTGCGTCTGCAACCTGGATGAAACCAGAGTAGACGGGAAGGACAGCTGGGTCGAGTCCGGTTGGCGGTGTGATGTGTGCCGTGATCTGCTGAGTCTGTCCGGGGTGGACGGTTACCGACGTCTCGCTGAACTTCACAGTGGCTGAATTGTTGGAAAGAGGAACCGGACCATCAGCGGGGAAGTCGGTACCCTGCAAACTATCAACGGGAGTGTTCAATGAGGGTATAGAGAAACCTTACAGTGGTCAAGGACAACATGGTGCCGGCAGGGATGTGGCTGATCTTGAACGACTTGCTCGTCGTAGCATGATTGGTGATTGTGAACGTTTGCCTGAAAATGCTGTGAGCTTCAATGCACCAGACTCTCAATTAAGGAAGCACTCACAGCCCTTTGAAGTTCGCCGTATCGTTCAAGAGTAACTCTCCCGGAGAGATGGACACCTCCGTCGTGATAGCCTTGAAAGCATCAACGAGACCTGCGCCCTGCTGAGCAACGGTCTGTAATGGATCTCCATCCGTATGGCTGCTCGAAATAAGTTGGGCTGTGGTTTCGAACAGTGTTCTCGCAGAAAGTCCAACCGCAGGAGTGACGCCTTTTTGGCCAAAGAGCAGAGCGCTGACACCCGCGATGAAGGGAGTGGCCATGGATGTCCCTGACTCTACACCGAAGCTTCCCAAGGGAACCGGTAGCGTAGAAAGAATGTTTCCTCCCGGGGCGGCTACGGCTGGCTTGAAGAACATGTCATTCGATGGGCCATACGACGTGAAGGACGAGATTAGACCGCCTGCTGGGTCAGGAAATTGGAAGCCACCACCAGTCTGAGGGAAGGACAGGGATACGGATTCACCAGAGGAAAAAGCATTGACAAGCTTATCAAGGACGTCAGGGACAGTCAACTGGATTCGACAAGCAGTGACTTACGAATTGACCATCGGCAGCTTGAATAAGGGCTGCGGTAAAATTGCCCACCGCGATGTCTGTGAAGCCACTGCCATTGCTGTGACGAGGCTTCAGCATAACTGGAAGAAGCTGCCGATGGTATAAAAAAACTCACTCATAAATCAACGAGGTATTACCTCCTTTCGCCGCGATATTCGTTAGCTTTTGAACCTAATGAACAGCAAAAATCTCCTTGGTCTAGTTGTCCACTGCGGTAGATGGAGGTAAGCTCACAAAGGTACACGTCCCTCTCCTAACGATGACCACAAACTTGCTCAGGTCTGGCGTATCATCCGGCAGGGGATCGCAAGCATCATCGACTACGGTAGTATCGTTACTTGTAGCGAAGATCGGAAGGGTGTTGTTGATAGGTAGCGGGAATGTGTCGAAGTAGGTGATAGGATCATGAGCTACACCATGCACAGTGGCGTTCTGCAGAGGAATCACGGTGTTGTCGAGTGAGGCAACAGAGATACCGTCAATAGCATTCCCGGGACCGGACGTGTAGAAAGCTCCCTTCGCCCCGTCGTTACCTATGACAATGAACAACGTGCAGCACACTATGAAGGTTGCGAAGTGTCCCTACCTGCAGCAATCGTAACTATCTTTCCTGTACTTGCGATACGACTTGATACGACCGTCGCTGAGCTTTCTGTCCATCCATCTGCGCCTCCCAGTGACATGGTGAGGATATCTTGTCCTTCCTGCACACCGCGCATGAGAGCCTCGACGATGACTTTACATACGTGAGTCGAGTAAATGTCCAAACACAAAGGACTACTTACTATCATCAGTGACGTCGCCAGTGCAGCCAAAAATGCGATAAGAGGTGATAGAGGCACCATACGCAACACCGCTGATGTTGAACTCGTTTCCTGGGTTAGCTCCTAAAATTCCCTGTAGCGAGTTTAATATGTCATCGTTTCTGACACAAGGGCTCCACTCACGGCAACGTGAGTACCATGGCCATTGCATTGATCTAGAGGATCGTTATCCGGCATAGGTGTATTGGAACCTGTCGACGCAACATTAGAACCATGGTATCCGACACTCTATGCGTACACTTACCATTATAAGCATCTCCAACGAAGTCAAAGCCTCCGATAACCTTGTGACCAGGGCCGATGCCGCCTCCAAGAAGCGGGTGGGTGTAGTCTTTTGGAAACCAGCAATATCAGAGCTGGTAGCTCTGTACATTTTCCTGTAGTCGGCTTACCGATACCAGTGTCAATGCTGTGAGAATAGGTTAGCTGAGAAGTGCTAGGCCGTTGGACCGTGCTCACATTCCGACTTTGATCCCACTGCCGATAATGTTCAAAGCGTGCAGTTTGTCGACACCCTGCCATGGGTCGATGTCAATGTTGTCACTTTGTCAGCCTCAATTATCTACTTTACACTCACCGTAATGACATGTGTAGACTCGGTGTCTACCGGAATGGCAGGATCACTTGGACCGGTTACGACGCGAACGTTAAGAGGTCTGAGAAATGAGACGCGCCCATGAGCTTGTGCTACACTGTTTTATACACTGGCAATGGGCCTACCTGGGAGCAGGAACACTGATCACAGGTCGGATGGCTTGAACTCCAGGGATTGAGGAGATTTCGGCACGTTGCTAATCAGGTGGTGGTCAGGTGATCGAGCGCGACATTTCACGAACAGGTTACTTACGCTCGCGTCCTGTGAACACTTCTGAGCTTCCGAAGATAACGGTAAAATGTCGGCTTACCGTTAAAGTAACCGCTGCTCCTACGAAGATGCCGGGCAGATTGAACTCTTTGTCAATACTAAACCCAACCTCTCGCTTTCGCATGTGGTCGTACAGCAATTCATGAGGCTATTTATAGGTTGCGGGACTCATGAAGCCATGGTGCAGTCTGAGGTGTGATGGAGGGCTCACCTCTCGGGTCACGATATCTCTTTTCCCTGGGATATCTGACGGGGATGAAACCTCTACGATGAACCTGTTGGGGACGATGTGCTTTGCGGAAGTCTCCAAGCTTGTGGTGGAGAATTTTGCAGCAAAGACGTGCGTAACAAGCAAGAGAGACCAGCAGAGAGACTTCATCTTGGATCCGGGGAATACCTCGACTTGAACGCGACATGCAGACCCGTCTTATATGGCCCATGCCTGAGCGACTTCTTGCAGCGGTGGGAGATTGAGGACTCTACCGTGTGGGCGTGCGACCGCGACACGACATCGATCCCGAGGCCATGATTCTGTGGTCGGGACAGAGTAAGTGTGAGAAGACGTGGTAATTCTCACCATTGATGAGAAAAGGCGACTTCTCATACTTTCTCTCGTCCGGACTACTGCCGCACTCGCGATGCACAAGCGAAGACGTGGCTAGGAGAAGAATACAAGTCAGGCCCACAACGCAGGAGCACAATTACCGTTGCTGGGCATTTCCTGGTGCATGTAGGACCATGCGAGCTGAGGAACCTGCTCTGAGTGCGACGCGGATTTGCCATTTTGCATACGCACAAAAGTATACCCACTGACTTGCAAGCTGACTCTGGATCAGGAATGTGCCAAGTGATACATCAGTAGGCGATAGCGACTCAACGTTGCAAGTAAGGCAGTCAGAGTCTAAGACTCAGAAGAAGGCCCACATGACAATGTAAACCGCATGTTGGCACATTGAGCACGAATAACAGCCGGTTCGTCGGAGACTGGTTCCTTTGGGCATACGTCGAGGGGTGAACAGTGGAAGGATAGCCATTTCAGAATCAAATCTAGTCTGGAGCTTCAAAACGTAGCGTCGCCGTCGTTTGCCAGAGGCGAAAGATGTCCGCACCGTTGCGCTGGCCCAATCTTCTGCGAGGTGTCCATGATGCCTGCAATATTAGCTTATGTCTGAGGCATGGAAAGCACCACGAGTTGGGTACTGTGGAATGAGCTATGTGAGAAAGGGCGGTTATCGACTATTTGCAAGGAAGAGAATAAGGTCGACGACTGTAGTTTTGGAAAAGCCAGAGCAGACTCGTAAATCAAACAAAAGCAGGTGACCACACGCGGGTGTATTGAAGAGTGAGATGTTTTAAGGCGAGGCTTTGAGTTGGCAGACTACTGTAAAGAAAACAAGTCGAATCGGTGATGCGCCTGATGCGCCACTTAGCGTGGGCGCTTGCCGTTGAGCATCTTGGTAGTCGACTCACCACCACCACCGTGACCGCAGACACAGCGCAGCTCCCGTGTCGAAGCTTCTGATGCCAAATTATACGCGTTGTTGACCCAACACCCTCAGTTGATGACCCAACACCCTCAGTTGATGACCCTTTTGCTCAGAGGTCTTGCTTTTCTGAAACGCAACGCACCCCTCGGCACCCGCACCTACCCTCATCCTTTACGCCCTCATGCATCTATCCACGCAAGGTTGTTTGCCACCCAAGCTTTCACAAATGCACAAGAGCGTTCATCACCAGCTCTCAAGGCTGTCGAATTCCCAAAGCTCGAATTAAATGTCGCACTCAAAGTGAAGAGTACGTGCTGTCAGCCTTTCACAACGTCGACGAGGCTCATCTCAGTAATATGCGCAATCAGACTCGAAAGAGAGAGCATTGGAACTGATTCATGACGTCCAGAAGTCTAGCGCACTGCCAGCAAACTATGAGGCCATTCCTACCATACCGCCACGACCGAAGCCTGGTCTCACCCAGTGGGTATCAGACGGGGAAGTTCGCCAGTACCTACATCCACTTTACAGTCGGCAGTGGAAAATCGCAAAGTATCTACCTCCCGAGTCGACAAAGAGAATACATTACCAGCTGCTCTCGAAATTCTTCGTTTTCAGGACAGAAAAGGACGCGATGGAGTTTTCGATGGGAATAACAGAGATCGTGAATAAGATGGCAGTAAGTCATACCGATCGTGTCACGATTTGACTTATACAATGCATGCTTGTCAACAGCATCATCCAACTATCTTCAAGTTGCGAGAGAAGACGATTATTTTCAGGATCCTCACACACGATGCTTATGTTGAGCTCGACGAGAATGGTCCGATAGTAGTTCCCGGGGTCACCATGCACGATATTCGGGTTGCAATGCGATTGGAGAAGCTATGGGAGAAGTATTGGGCACAAGGCAAGGCAAAACTACCGCGGCTAGGCTGGAAGCTCAAGGGACACAAGAGAACTGCCGTTAGGTACTGGGGGATAAGGGTAGCCAAGTTAAAACCGCCCTCGAGGGAGGAGGTTGCGCGCACGAGGGTGCGACTGAGGCGAAGTTGGCCGCACTGTAAAGGGAAAGGAGCTACGGCTAGACGAAAACCTCGCAAGAAGAGAAAGACGCCGAGGTGGAAGAAAATGAAGTGGAAGAAGAGGGCTAGGAGACAGAGTGAGGCACAGGATAAAGCTGCGGCTGAAGTGGCCACCCAAACTGCCTGAGGTCGCTCTTTAAATCGTGCTGTTTGCTATGTATTCTCGGCGACACATCATATTCATTTGGTATGCTACAACTCAATGTTCATGATACGTATACATTGTATCAACAAAGTCAAAGACAGATATAAAGAGTGATACGCTCATCAACAATTCGGATGATGCCATAGTCTCGACTTCCACCGATAATAAATCGAACCCCAAAGCGACTGCGTTGTTCATTCTCAGAATCACCGGACGTGAAACCTGTGAGTGAGCTTGTCAACTGAACGCTCTCGGTCATATGCTTATGGCACTCAGTAGTAGCAACTTCTCACTCACCCAAAACCCAAATCTTTTGCTAGGTTACCGACAAGATCGCTGGGCGGTCCACTGGCCGCAGAACCGTGAGGTGCTTGATCTCCCAAACCATCGCCGTGCCCATTTCCACTGAAGCCGTGGCCTCTGCGCTGCAGAGAGATCGTCTGCTGTGATAACGGTGCTGACAGGACTGGGGAGTTCGTCGCGATCGCAAGAACAAGAAGGAAGAATGCGACACTGTTCTGCATGACTGCGGGGGGTTTGTTGCGCGTGTGCCTTGCGATCTGGGGACAGCTAAGTGCTGAGGTGTCAGCGACAATTTATCAACGAACGGCGGGTTTGACACGCACTTTGTGAGTAGGGTGGTATGCAAACGATGGGATGCTGCCGATGGGAGGAGCCTGCTCTGCCCGTCCTCCGCATGTTCGAAACGGTGTTATATACCTCCACGGAGCGCTTTCGTTGTTTACATGTAACGATTCAAATCTGTGAGTACAAACAGTTTATCGTGCTCAAGTAGTTGATCTTCCGTCAGGCATAGATTTGGGCTAAGCGTCATTAGTTGATCGGAGACAACGAACCATCATACCACAGCGGACTGCGTAATTGACGTAATTCAAGCTGGAAAATCTTAGCCTGAGAAATGGAGCTTTGATCTCCCGACCGATGAACTGTGGCAGACCAGCAAGACAGGTCTGCGAGGGTAATCCCATATCCCAGCACACATCTGTCTACCAATCTGGCAGAACCATACAGTCGCAGCGAGTATCTCCTGGCAATCACAGGTCGGATATCCCTCAAGTTGGAAATCACGGCACAGACAACAGACGGTTCATGATCAACACCTCGCATTGCGTAAAGGTGTAATAAGGACTTCCATCGGCCTCAGCGTGCAGCTGCGCTGATTTTGTAAGTCAAATCTTCAACGATAACCGATGTCTGTTTCTGACGCTATCGCAAGATACAACAATATAGCTACCTAATCTGCTTTTGCGAGAAATGAAGCCAAGATTGGTTGAGCGGGAGGACGAGATCCAGGAGGTACCAACTACTACACTACCACACAGCCTCGTCGACTTTTCTTGTATCGCACTGTTCTGGGCTGCATCCTGGTAGCCTCTAATAGCTTGCCATCAAAATGTTCTTCCGACCATCGAATGGGTCTGTTGCCTCCATATGCATGCAGCCTGCCCGTTGCTGGCATCGCGCTCGTACGACCATCACCATCCGAATCAAGGCTTCGCACAGGATTACTTAGCCATGACTAACTAAATAAACTGAAGGTATCTTGGAAATTTAAGCAGACAAACTGTCTCCTGCGCAGGTAACCGCGTGTTGACATGGGCTGTGCACAAATAACAACGAGCACCCATTTCACGTATGCTATGGTGTAACAAAGTGGAAGTGGTATGCCAGGTAACAAAGTGGAAATGGTGTGCGAGGGGTAGAGGCTGTTAAGCTTCGAAGATGAGCTTCAGCAGCTCTGCTTATATACATGTCTGTATCTACTTATGTAAGCAACTACCATACATATCTACTTCAGCTATTCTAGTGTATTACTAAGTGCATGACTCAGTGTATGACTAGGATTACCACTTGTACCAGAGGCGTACATATTGAGTAAATGACTCATACTAGTACTTGTCCTCAGGCATATGCTTTAGGCATCCTCTGGAGTTGTACCATGTGCTTTTCATGTCATTTCCTGTTGTTTGAGCAGGTGTGCGAGCGAACACGAAAGAGCGAGAGCGAGTGATGAAGATACATTATAATCGTTAATTACATGGGGTTTATATACATAACCAGCGAATGCGGGAACTACTAATACAGAGCGCGAGAAGGAGTTAAGAATGTATGGGTACTCAGATGTGAAGTGGGGGCGGACATACAAACATAGAAATAAAGAGAATGAAATATACGGATGACATAGAAAGAGAAAGCGGATGCTAGCGGAGAATGTACAATGAAATCATTCAGAATGGTGAGAGCGCATCAATACCTTCTCTACCGAGATGGCCGAGCGTCATGTCGAATGACACTCCCCCTCAACGAGTTGCCAGGTGAATGAGCGCGAGTTGTTCTTGGTGCTTGATGCGAGGCAGCGCTTTGGTGAGGATATCGGCGCGGTTCTCCTCGGAGGAACAATGAGGTATCTTGATGGTTCCGTCTAAGACGCGTTCTTGGACGAAGTGATGGCGAATGTCGATGTGTTTAGAGCGTGAATGGAATTGATGGTCTTGGGCGAATGAAATCGCGGCGAGATTGTCAGTAGCGATGATGGTGGGTCCAGCGGTGAGGAAACCTAATTCGGACATCAATGTCCTCAACCAAACTCCCTCCTTTATCGCGTGAGCCAACGCGACGTATTCGGCCTCCATAGTCGACAGCGCAACCGTAGTTTGCTTCTTCGACCTCCAACTGACAATGCCTCCTCCGATGAGGAAAGCGTAACCAGATACCGAACGACGGTCTCCGCGATTTTGGCCCCAGTCGGCGTCGCTGAAACCTGTAATGATGAGTTCGGAATCGTTCCCATACGTGATACCATAAGTTTGAGTTTTCTTGAGGTACCGGAGAACGTGTTTGGCAGCCGTCCAGTGGGTGGTCGTGTGAGAGGTATTGAATTGACTGAGAGTTTGGACCGCGAATGAGATGTCGGGTCGAGTTCCGACAGACGCGTACATGAGGGAACCAATGAGGGCTTGGTATGGAACATCGGTGAGAAGTTCTTCGTCTTCTGCTGCTGGTGAGAGAACGGTGTTAGCTTCAAGAGGAGTCGAGACGGGGTTGCAGGTGTCCATGCCAAAACGTGATAAGATATTGTCGATATAATGAGATTGGTTGAGTGTGATGGAGTGCGAACGGCGTTTGCGAAGGATTTGAATGCCAACATAGAGAGTGGCTTCGCCTAGATCGGTGATGTCAAAGTGTTTCCGTAGGTCGGCCTTTAGAGTTGTGATGATGCCGAGGTCGTTGGAAATAATCAAACAGTCGTCCACA
Organism: Cytidiella melzeri; assembly: GCA_022592445.1. Lineage (NCBI taxonomy): Eukaryota > Fungi > Basidiomycota > Agaricomycetes > Polyporales > Irpicaceae > Cytidiella > Cytidiella melzeri. The sequence goes on from JABYQR010000309.1 coordinate 16,780, forward strand.
TGGGTACCAATGAGGACGAGGTCGGATTTTGTCATGCAATAGTAAAGGCAGGGATCGGCCTGCAAACAAGTGAATCCAAGGGATTCGAATAATACGCGGTCGAGTTCCTGTCGCCAAGCTCGTCCTGCTTGTTTGAGGCCGTATAGCGCCTTCTTGAGGTGGTACACGCGTGAAGTGCCGTCTTCGTAGCCGGGTGCCTGCTTCATAAAGATGGCTTCCTGTAGAGGCGAGTTGAGGTATGCCCCTACAACATCAACTTGGTGAAGTTCGAGGTCGAGGCAAGCTGTAATGGCGATGAGTAAACGAAATGTTTCGAGGCGCATAACGGGAGCGTGCGTAGCGAAGAAATCCTGTCCAGGGATTTGGGAAAAACCTTGTGCGACGAGTTGCGCTTTGTACTTGACGATTTTCCCTTCCGAGTCGCGCTTGATCGCGAAAACCCAGCGGCATCCGACAGCATTGCGATCGGATGGTAATTCTTCGACGTCGTAAGTGCCCAGCTTCTTGAGTTGGCCCATTTCCTTGTCCATAGCCTCTTTCCAAAGAGGCCAGTCGTCGCGAGCTTGAACTTCTTTGAGAGTTTGCGGTGTGTCAGGATCAAATGCGGAGAAGCAGAGATTGGCCTTGTCAATCGAAGGTTCGTCGATCTCCCCCTGTCCCGGTAGTCCGGATACAGGCGGAAGCAAATGAGTGTCTTTATGTCTGGGCTTGGCAGACATTGACCTAAGTGTACGTTGAGGGCCGTTGTTGACTTTGAGATAATCGACACGTTCGACGTTCCGGCGACCGCGTGTGACAGCCAAGGAAGGCTCGATTTCGGTCTTGGATTGGGCAGAGATAGGTACCGTGGTAGTAATTGCGATGGGTGTAGTCGATGCCGTAGTGGTGTTAGAAGATTTCTCCCCCTCAAGACCAGAAGTTGAGTCGATGATGGGCGCGGTAAGGGTGTCATTGCTGGGAAAAATGACTTCGCGGGAGACGAGAACCTTTCTCGTTTCCGGCACGTAGTATCGCCAACCTAGAATACTTTCGCGCATCCCTACAAATTTACGTTTGATGGACTTTGCGTTGAGTTTAGACGATGATACGTTCACCTTGACAAAACACGTAGTCCCAAACTCGTGTATATCCCTCATGTCCGGCTTCTTCTTCCACAGCGCCTCGAACGGCGTCAGGCCGGGCAGAGCACGAGTCGGGGAGCGGTTCTTCAAGTAGGCTGCGTAATGAACGGCTTCACCCCACAGGAACTTGGGAAGTTCGTGCGCAAGAAGCATTGCGCGCGCATGTTCCACAAGCACGCGGTTGAGGCGTTCGGCGATGCCGTTGTACTCAGGGGAATGGGGTGTGGTGGGTTCGAGTTGGATGCCGCGAGAATCGATGTAGGCTTTGAATTTTCCGAGCGTGTACTCCTTTGCATTGTTGACACGGATGGCTTTGATTCTTTGGCCAAGCTGATTTTCGATGTATGCGTCGAGTTCCTTGAAGCGGAGGTGTGCCTGGTCCCTATCCTTCAAGAGGGCGACCCAGACAAATCGTGAGTAATAGTCCATGAACGTAATCATATAGACGTGACCGTCGATCGTTTCCACCGACGCTGGTCCCCATATATCAGAAAACATAAGCTACCCGACTTGTGACACCTTCCGAAGAGTCTTCTGAGGGAATGAGGCCCTCGAGTGTTTCGCCTGGATGCAGGTCTCGCATGTGAAGTTGAAATCTGAAGTGGTATCGACGTTGATACCAGTAGCGAGACCGTCCTTGACGAGCTGTTCGAGTTGGCGCTTGTTGACATGACCAAGCGCGCAGTGCCATTCAAACCAGGAGCGCTTGTCCTGCGCAATTAAAGCGATCGAGGGGGCGGATTTAACGGACATACGATATAAATTGTCGGATTTTGTTCCGCGTCCGATGATTTTCCTTCCGTCCTTGATTAACAGGTCCTTCTCCCTTCCCTCGTAGGTGAGCCCTTCAGAAGTAAGTCGTCCGAGCGAAATTAGATTAAATTTCATGGAGGGGGCGTGGAGCGCATTCTTCAAAGTGATGGGGAATTCGCCGTGTTTCGTGGTGAAGATAACCTTGACGTCGCCGCGGCCTAAACTCGGACAGTTGCCGACGCCTTGAATTGAACTTGGCGCCTCCCGGTAATTACTGAATTGAGATCTGTCTGATACAATGTGTGATGTTGTGCCTGTATCTGCTAACCATACACCCTCGGTGGCAATGTTAGCATTCTCAATGGCCAGGAAGGCGTACTTGTCAGGTTCATTGTCGCTGTCCTCGGCGACATGAGCATAATCCCTCTTTCCCTTTCCTTTCTCCCTCTTCCTATCCTTTGTCCCTCCGCCCTTATCCTTCCTGTCCCTCTCATCTTTCTTCTTCGCCTCCGATCTACACTCCGGCTTTATATGGCCTTCTTTTCCACATCCATGGCAGAATACTCCGGAGCGGAACTTTGAGCGCTTGGGCTTGGCATAAAGAGAGGTATCGGTAGAAGAGCGCTCCTTGCGGCGATTATCTTTCTGTAAGATTCGAGCAATGATACCGGCGGAGGTTTGTGTATTGTCAAGGGTAATTGATGAGATCATGGGATCCCAACTGTGAGGTAAAGCGGTGAGGATCACGGAAGCTAATTCAGGGTCCAAAATCGGGGTCTTCTGGATCAAATTAATTTCTTGCCAAAGACCCTTGATCTTCCGGATTTCTTCCTCGAGGTCGGAACCTTCCGTGATGGAATAGCGTAAGAATTTTCGGCGCAGAACAATAAGAGATACGGCGCCTTCTGTAGTGAATATATTAGCAAGCGCGTCGAAGGCTTCCTTGGAAGTGGTCGCGCTAAGAACGTGAGCCATCATGGCATTTGATATCCGAAGTCTGATGGCAGTAAGCGCCTTTCGGTCTTTCTTCTTCCATTCTGCGATTTTGTCGGCATCAGATGCGTGTCGGGTGATCGTACCGTCTGTGTACCCCAATAGACCCATGTCTGATAAGATATCCGTAATTTGAATGCGCCAGGTAATATAATTCTCGGCTCCCCTTAGTGGGTCAATACGGTAGGTCCCCGAACCTTCGTTGCTAGTAACAGCGGGTGCAGTAGTGGTTGACATATTGTCGGCGACCTAATCGCAAGATCGTGGGGATATTGAGGCCTATTGGGCGTATCGCCGACGTACTGTCGCCTAGAGTGAAATAATAGAGATCAAAGAAATTCTTTGAGAAAATAATATGTTGCACTTGTTAGAGTGCAGGGCTCATAACCTGTTGTTTGAGCAGGTGTGCGAGCGAACACGAAAGAGCGAGAGCGAGTGATGAAGATACATTATAATCGTTAATTACATGGGGTTTATATACATAACCAGCGAATGCGGAAACTACTAATACAGAGCGCGAGAAGGAGTTAAGAATGTATGGGTACTCGGATGTGAAGTGGGGGCGGACATACAAACATAGAAATAAAGAGAATGAAATATACGGATGACATAGAAAGAGAAAGCGGATGCTAGCGGAAAATGTACAATGAAATCATTCAGAATGGTGAGAGCGCATCAATACCTTCTCTACCGAGATGGCCGAGCATCATGGCGAACGACATTTCCTATGCTACTAAAACACAGGTGTACATATATGTGCAGTATTCCTATAGTGCTATAATACTGAGTCTACACAATCCATATCTGTACCTCTCATACATATCTACTTCAGCTACTATACTATGCTACTAAGTGCATGACTCAGCATATGACTAGGCTCAGCACTTGTACCAGAGGCGTACATATTGAGTAAATGACTTGTGCTAGTACTTGGCCTCAGAAGTGCACTTTAGGCATCCTCTGGAGTTGTGATACGTGCTTTCCATGTCATTTCCTATGCTAGTAAAGCACAGGCGTACATATATGTGCAGTACTCCTATGGTGCTATGTGCTACTTAGTCTTTACAACCCATATCTGCACGTCTCAGCTGATGTGATGGTTACTACTAGAGTTACCATATATGGCTGCATAATTCCCTTATCAAGGCTGTTGTTGCGAAGCAACTGCTGCTATGCTGCTAAACCCTAAACAAGGGTGGGATGGATGATGGTGGAAGAGGAAAGAGATCTCCAACAACAACAACAAGGTCAGAGTCGATGATAAGCAGGCAAGCAGGCACAGAGGCCGGATACTAGCAGTGCAAATGACAGAGTTAATATGGTATGATACTAAGTTACATGCAGTAACTCACCTAGCAGTGCAAATGACAGAGAGGTCAAGATGCAGAGCTAGGGAGGGTAAGGTCTACTATATATACTGTGGCTGGGTGGTCTGTGTGCAAGTTCCCACACTAGGGACTGGAGTAACTGTGGGGCTGGAGTAACAATAGAACAATAAGGAACCAGGGTAACTGTCAAGGACCTGAGTAACTGTCAAGGACCGGGGTACATAGAACAATAGAGCCAGAACAATAGAACAATAGAACAACAGGATAGGAACAATAGAACAATAGAAACTGGGGGAATCCCTGGGGAATCCCTAACAATAGACAAAAGACAATAGTCGAAAGACAATAGAACAATAAGAACTGGGGAAATCCCTGGGGAATCCCTATCAATGGAAGAGGAACAATAGAACAATAGCCTAGGTTGATCTGGAACCGCTCCAGATTGAGTCTAGGGTTTGGGTCTGGACTATTGATAAATAGGGCAGGATGTCACGTGACACGGGTTAGGGTTAGGTCTGGTAACACTCCTAGCCGGAAAATAAGCGCTTTAGATAGGCGCCTAAGGCTGTAAACTTGTGACAATATTGGAGAAATCCGGTCGCTGTTGGACTATCCATGTCAGCTGTGGGAACTCTGCTACCTTGGAACATCCTTGAACAAGGTGTGGGAAACTACATAATAATATATAGTTCTGACAAAGCAACTAACGGGAGTGGACCATTGATTATTATGATGTAGCAGACTTACAATGAAAGTGACTCAGATGCAACCTTGGAGCTCCCTCTGAGACGACTTGCATCTTTGTGTGTTTGAAAGTTACAAGTGTAGGGGATGACTTAGAAGGTCAACTCACTCTGGGAGTAAGTGTCTTGTTATTTCTCTGCTCTCTAGGAGTGGTATATATACATGTCTGTAACTAGCTTACTAATGCTACAGTGATGTCATATGAGTAAGGATTGGTAATGCACAGTCCTGCTTGCTAATACTACTGAATAGAGAATGTAAGCAATGACTGAGCATCCTACCTAACTGAATGGTGCTGACTGAGCCTTTAGTAAGCTCAATACATTTGGTATATGAAATATGAGTCATGCAGAAGCCTCATGGTACTTCTGCTATTCAGTCATGGAAACTACTGGAACACGGTGCCATAAGGTACAAGTATTGCATCGTGTATGGCCATATGATGATGGAATCACATGCTATGTACTATCTAATCTTATCTATCTACATATCTAATCTACATTGTCCATAGATCTGATCTCCAATGATAAGTGATACAATCTTGCTTTGACATTGTCCTCAACAAAGAGGTGGACAAGGTCAAGTTGTGACCTAATTAGAGTGGGCTACTTTTTGAATTTGGCCTTTGTCTTGCTTGGTTGCGCTGAGACATCTGGTTGCACTCTAAGTGCCTTCCAAGTTTTCCGCCGCTGCAAAGACAGTCAACCTGCACCTCTTGACACTCAATTTCTGGCTTTCACATCTCGGCCTCTGTAGCATTTACAAATAGCTCCAAAACATGTGCAACGTAAAGGAAGAATGTGTAGATGTCAACCTATCTCATTTCTTTTGTGCGATGCAGGGTTTGAATTTTCTGAGCAGCCACATTTGAGAGCTTCCTTTTTGGGTAAGTGTAAGGTGAGTTGGCGGCTCATCTTCACTGGGGTGTGCTGTATTGTCCAGATGCACGACAACAGGTGCAAGTACATAGTACAAGAGGGTTGTCAAGTAGAGCGTAAGGAAGAGAGTTGTTTGATGTGTGTCTTGTCTGCAACAGCGTCAAACTGTTAAGACCAACTATTGTCAAGTCAGAACCCCTTGGTGTAACTACACACAAGGTCAAATGATTGTCTAGGCTGCGTGGACGCTGTCAAGCACAATGACAGACAGATGATGGATCAATAGAGGGAATATCAATATGAAGTGGATAGTGTCACAGATTTTCAATGTTTCTACAAGACTTGCCTTACCAGGCAACACTATTATTGGGAATATTTAGGCGCTTATCCAGTGCTTATCTGTTGTCTATTTGAGCGCTTATATGGCACTTATTCAGCACTTATTTCAGCACTTATTTCAGCGCTAATCAATTGATGCACTGATGCGCCATCTGTCTCTGATGCGCTGATGCGCTTCTTTCCTTATCTGTGTATCACCTGATAGAACTCTCTGGAACCTTGTGGAACATGCTGGAACTATGATGTCATAGTATAGAACATTTCATTAGATGATGTCATAGTTCATAGAACCTTCTGGAAAAGTCTAGCCTTGTCATAGAACAAGCTAGAACAAGTCTAGCCTTGGGACTGGGTCATGGGGTCAGGTCATGGGGACAATTGCTATTGGTTGATTATTGAAGTGGCACCACTAGGGCATAGGGCATGCTTAGTAAGGTAGATTACTTTGCTTACTCATGTAGGTATTAGGGGTCTTAGGGTAGTACCTGGAGTCCTCCCCTTCATGTATATATAGAGGCACTCCTGAGGGCATATCCCCTCAGTCTTATCCACTCTGTTAATCAAGGACTACTCAGTACCTCACAGTACTTTGCTCACCACACCTCTTACTCTCTTACTCTCTATCTCACTCAATCCTCCCAAGTTTATCAACTTACCTGGTGAGTAGTAACCTTACTGTTACAGATAGACTGAGGTTCTAGCCCCATGTCTAGCAGCTATTTATACATGTTGACCTAACTACTTTTGGAGCAGTCCAAAATAGTGGTACAATAGTTGGTCTCCTTTTAGATAGATTCTCTCATGAGTGGAGGTCTTGGCAGAGCACAGACAATAGCTATTGTTCTCCTTTAGGTAGTTCTATTGTTCTTCATTCACACAGCTTCTTGCAAAGCCTGCCCTTAACACGGTCTGTGCGCAGGTCCCTGAAGTCTATATAAGATGCGGCATGCATGCTTCTAGCCCCCCATCTCAACCTCTTGGTCTTTACTGGGCTAGGTAAGCAAACCCCCTCTTGTACTACATAGCTGGTAGTAACAATACTAACTTGGTCTTTACTGGGCTAGATACTTGCATAAAGTCTGATAGCTGGTGAGAGCATTGTGCTTCACACCTGCCATCACCTCCTCTTCAATATCGACTTCATGTCCCTGTTTGTCACGTCGAGCCCTGTCTCTGTGTCAGACACAGCATATATAAATAAAAAGCAATATTGGCTATAAAAATTGCAGTCCATTCAATAGCAAGGCAAGGAAAGGGGCATTGCACAATGAAATGAGGAACAAACGTGAAACATGTCAAAGCGATGAAACAAGGGACACATGCAAAACATGTCACAAGGTGATGGGACACTGCCAGTGGTGCAGCTGAATCCAAGCAGCCAATCAAGCCATAGTCCAATGACGCAAGGCTATGCGGGGCTATGTGAGGCTGTGCAAAAAAACAGAGGTAGTGCAATGGAAGCAAGTTTTTAGCAGCGCCAGCATCGAGGGGCTTGATGTTTGGAGAGGGGCTGCTTGCAAGGTACTCTTATTAAATAGCAAGGGCTGCAGAATTTGAGGGAGAGAGTGAAAAAGGGGGCTGGGAGGTGCCAACAGGCATGAGCTTGAGTGCGAGGGACAGCAAGAATGCAATACACAACAACGCAATAAGCAATACACAACGCAATGCAATGCAATATGTGAGAACACAATCTGATGCAATGTGATACATGAGGATGCAATGCAATGCAATACACAATAACACAATGTGATATGCCACATCGGGAGTCTTGCAAGTTACAAAGGCTGCTGCTAGCCCATACAAATATGCTTGTGTTTGGGCCTGTTGCATGTCCAGCAGTTTCCGGGTGAGAAGACACACCTACCAATGGTGGCAACAATGACATTGACAACAATGCAACATTCCAACCAGCTCACACCTGCAAGGAGGCTCTAGAGACTGCCACTATTATTGACAGCTATGTTTGCAACATGAACAGTGCTACTGCACACAAGATGAAATTGGGCCCTTTCTGTTGTCAACTTTGCTCGGACGTGTCCCGTATGACAGTACCCACTTTTATTACATCTTACTTCCAGTCCAAGTGAACCACTTCTTTGTTCGACTGTAACTGGAAAGTCCAACGGATCAACTGATGATCTGAGCGCTAGTAACTACCGTATATAAGACTTCCTACTTGATCAATAAGGATAACTCACTTTGATCCCCAACTCCCATTGTGTGATCTCTCTCTCAGACTCACTCTCAACGTTCTACTCAACTCTCGTAGCCTTCTAACAGGTTATGAGCCCCACCTGAGCATTCTACCTCATTCATACTACATTCTACTCTTACTCTCAACAACTGTATGAGCTCTGATCGCTCTGATCAAGCCCAACTTTGTTGTTCTAACCAAGAGCAACACCAAACCAACTTCTACCAAGGTACTACTACCTCCAGGCCTACTCGTACTCACAGGAGCACTCCTCAATTCACTCCTACTCTACTCCTCCTCCTACTACCCAACCAACTGCTTCAATGGCACCCAGTGCTTTCCGTCCCAACTCTCCTGTTGAGTCTCCTGCACCAACTCCTGCACCAACTCCTGGACCATCTGGTGTAATTCATGGCAACACCGAGCCTCACAACAACCCAGAATCGATCTCTCGGCGAGTATCAGCACCTCCTGCTGATCGCCATTGATCTCCTTTTGTGGTACTACGTGGTAACTACAAACGTTGAAGGCACACTGCCAAGGCGTCGGTGGATGATGAGGACTCTAGCATGGACGATGCGGAAAGTCGGTCCAAAGGCGAGGGCAAACTGCCCAAATCTTGTTGTCCACCATCTCCCTCGCCATCCGGACCTACAGACTCAGCATGCGCTGTGTTGTCCCTTCTATCTCTCCCTCCTTGTCAAAATGAGGATTACTCTAAGACACTCAGCAATGTGCATAAGGCCTTTGCTGATGTTGGCAAACTTACTGGCCCTGATAGTTGGCCAATGTGGAAATTCCGTGTTGAATCGGCAATGACGACCATTGTTGAATTCTACTTGTTCCGGGGTGGTCTTACCATTTCCCAAGAGGTCCAAAGGGCCTGCTCCAACATCATGGCAGGGCACATTGCCGACAATGTCATGGCTAGCTACTTGAACAAGGTTTACCCTCACAAGTTGATGGAAAAGCTCTCTGAGCGTTTTTACCCGAAGACAACTGTCTCGGATGCGAATGAGGTCTACTCCCTCTTCCACCTTCCTTGTCCAGTCTACGAGATGGACAAACTACTCGATGATGCTCAAAACATTGTCTCTCGTCTTGCTGCAAAGGGTATGGTTCTTCCCTCCTGGGTCTACTACGCTGCCATTGTTGGCATTACTCCTCCTCACTATGCCTCTGTCCGCGCCAACTATGAGGCCGGTGTGTGCGCTACTACTCCTCGAGGAGAGAAATACGACTACCAGCCGATCTCTCTCATGGTCAAGCTCAAGCGCGAGTTTAACAACTGGCACCTCACTCATCTGGTGGACCACTCCAAGTCCAAAGGATCCTCGACTTTTGCTCTGCGTGACAGACCCACCACGCATCTTCCTTCTTCGTCCAAAGGCAAGGACAAGTCGGATAAATCCACTCACACTGCTTGCGCCGCTGCCGCTCCTTACTCCAAGGAGAGGTCCGTTCGTGACACTTTGAAGATGAAGTGTTACAACTGCAACGAGACTGGCCAAACAACACTTACCTGCCCACAGCCCTGGACAGAGAAGTCCAAAGAGGCGATGAAGAAAAAGGGCTTCACTAGGAAGACGATCGCCGCTGCAGCCAAGGAGAAGACTGCCAAAGCCGCCGTTGCTGTCCCTGCCGTTGCCACTCCAGCCATCGCTGGTCCGTCGACCACTACTACTCGCATGCCTTTGGCCGCTACCACTAAGGTCGTTGACCCTTACGCGTCGGACGAAGAGACCAAGTACACGTCTTTTGACAAGTACTCGCAAGCCACCGTCTACTACGCGACAGGTGGTGCCAAAGGTGCTCTTCTCAACCAGAGCGCATGGGTCTCAGCTCTCTCTGAATCGGACGTGGTCATGCATGTAAGTACTTCAACTACTTCCTCTTCCACTCTACTACCACTATACGCGACTACGTCAACAAACGAGTCTGTTCATATTCTTGATACCGGTGCTACTATACATTGTACACCGTATTGTGACTTACTTTTCAACGTTCACTCTGTACCAACTATATTACTTACTGTTGCCAACTCAGAAAAACTCGCTCTGAAGCTAGCTGTAGACCTGCTGCAAGAGCGTGACCCCGCCTTGGGGTCATGACGTTCATTTCTGACTCTTTACTCTTCTCATGACGTTCATCCCTTCCTCTTTGCTCTTCTCTGTAGTTCTCACCTTCCTATTGGACACCGTCTGAACCTCTATCGTAGTAAATATTTGAACTCTTTCAACGTCGTTTGGCCTCATCTCTTGCCCCGACGTTGAAGGTACGCCTATATACAACTCACATCCTACTATTTAAACTCATCTCTTGCCCCGACGTTGAAGCAATCCAAACATCGTGCTCGTTTTGTCTTTCCGAGTGTTCCCCGCTCATCGGGTTCACACTTTTTTTTAAACGACACATTGATTTTCCTTGTTCCACGTCGTTGAGCTTTACGGCTCCGTTGTTCCGTTGTCCTTCGTTGACTATTGTTGTTCGCACTTTCGCCGTCTCTCATCGTCTCTCCGTCGTTATTCCGATACACACGCTGGCGTACACATGCGCCATCACACGCCGAATAGAACAGAACAGGGAAGCATTAAACGCACTCCCATTCTCGCACCTTGATCTGTTTAAAGATTACTTTTCCGAAGACGAAGACTTCCCCCCCTCCACTGACGACGACCAGTACTCTTTCTCCAGTCCGTCGCTGTCCTCTATCACACCCAGTCCACCAACATCTCTGCCACAGTCAACTTCATCTTTGAGATCGACATCTCCATCACCTTCGTCGTCTTCCCTTTCGTCGTCATCATCCAACAATACATACACCTGCATATCTCGCGCCTCCGACATGAAAGAACTCGCTCGCGTAGAATCTAAAGGGACCAAACACCCTCCTATCCTCACCCCTGGTACTGTCACTCCAGCCATCCTCATGCAATTCGAAGTTGCCGCGCTCCATCACTTCCGTGCGAAAGACGTCCCCGTCGACAAGCACGTATTGACAGTTGCTCCCGGTTTCCAAGACACATCAATTGCGCGATGGTATCTGAACGACAAGGACCGACTTCACGCGATGGACATGAAGTCATTCATCAGCGAATTCCGCCAACGTTGGTTCAAAACAAACTGGGCCGATAAGATCAAGACCAGAATCGTACAGAACTTCATGGCTGAAGCCGACTTGTTCCAGTCTTGGATCAAAGACATTGAGGACCAGAACAGTACCATACGCTTCACACCTGCCCATATGTCAGCTGCCGAACTCTGCTCTTTCCTTGATACCCACGTTTGCGAAAAACTTCGCGAATTCTGCTACTCCGACAATGGCAAGGCACTAGCTACCTTCGACAAACTCAAACAAGCCTTACACCTTGAGGACGAGAAACGCCGTACCTTCCTACGTGACCTGCTGAACGCTACTCGACGCTATCCACCTGGTATTTCTCTCGCTGGCAAACCTCCTCTCGCTGCACGAATCTCTGATTGCCCCCCACTTGAGTCTCGCATCAACATGTCTGCTTCTGATACTAAAGGCTGTCTCCCTACGCGTGTTAAACCACCTCCCTTGACCGATGGCGAACGTAGGTACCTCAACTCCACCCGAGGCTGCTACAAGTTTCAGAAGCCGAACGTATCTCATCTGGCGAATGCATGTCCTAACGGTTACCCGGATGCTAAGACTTATGTTCCCCTGGTTTCTCCGGACTGGCAGCCACCGCCTCGTACAAACGCATCGACCTCCGCTTCTGGTACAACTCGTGTTGCGGCCGTGGAGACCATTACCGAACAAGAAGAAGTTTACCCTGTTGGGGCATTTGACTACTCTGAAACGGCACCTGCTTGACGATAGTCTGTTCTTAGCAAAGGCGACACTACGGACGAAGACGCGTACGTCCCTCCCCTCACATGTTCACACATCCATTGGGATGCCCTTGTTCACGCTTCCTCTGCCCCCACCTCTCCTATTCGCATGCTGATTAACTCTGGGGCTCCTGCTATTCTAGTTGACGACGCCCTCGTGACCACACTCGGTCTACGTCGCAGACCGCTTCCCGAGTCTAAAGCTTTTGGTACGGCATGGGGTGGAGAGAGGCAGGTAGCCACGGAGTGGGTGAAGTTCAAGGTTTCCAATCAACAACTTTCTTGGTCATCTCGCACATGTAGAGCTATTGTCGTCAAAGGACTTTTTGTCCCAGTAATACTAGGTCTACCTTTCTTTTCCATTAACCATTGTTCCATTGACCCAGTTTGCAAAACTGTTATCCAACAAAGCGACAACCTGGATATCATCAACCACCCACCACCAATCCCACCACTTGATGTTGACCGACGTTCCCCTCGACAGCGTCTCACAGATCGCCAGAACGCTGCTGCCGATGCAAACAAACAACAACTATTACAAGACACTCTGCGCCGCACTTCATACAAAGATACCCTTCGACAACTCCTCCTCGAACGACCTCAGACACCTCCTACAGACGATGATTCGAACGACCCTCACTCTTTAAACCGCACTACAAACAAAGTCGCTGCAATCCGAGATTGTATTGACGAACTTGCTGGCAAGGTGACACTACAACGTGAAAACGACCGCATGCGAACGCGCTTCGCCGACCTCATCCCTGAAGACATCCCACACATTTCTAGCTTACCGACTGATGTTTACCACCGATTTTGCCTCATTGACCCTAACACTGTCATTGCGTGTCGCCAATACGATTGTCCGAAAAAATACCGCGATACATGGCGAACATTACTCAACCAACATCTCGAAGCTGGCCGAATTCGCCCATCATCCAGCCCATACGCATCCCCTGCCTTCCTCATTCCAAAGTACGACCCCTCTGCCATGCCACGTTGGGTCAACGATTACCGTGTACTCAATGCCAACACTGTTCCAGACGCTCACACTCTGCCTCTCATCAGCGACATTTTATCTGACTGCGCAAAAGGTCGCTTCTGGGCCAAGATTGACATGACGAACAGCTTCTTCCAAACTCGAGTACATCCGGACGACATCCCTCTCACAGCTGTAAACACCCCCTTTGGTCTATACGAGTGGACGGTGATGCCGCAAGGCTGTCGAAACGCACCTACGACCCATCAGCGGCAAATGTTCAACGCGCTGCAAGACTTCATTGGCACCATCTGTCACGTATACCTGGACGACATCATTATCTGGTCATCTACACCGGAAGAACACCGCCAAAACGTTGAGACGGTTCTCACCGCCTTACGTCGGCACTCGCTATACTGCTCACCCAAGAAGACAAATGAATTCTGTGTCGAGCTTGATTTTCTGGGTCATTATATCTCTCGGCGTGGTGTTGAAGCAGACAACAGAAAAGTCGAGAAAATGCTGTCTTGGCCTACACCTCAGTCAACCTCCGACGTCTTGTGCTTTCTAGGCTTGGTTCGTTATATTGCGAATTTTCTCCCTACGCTCGCGCAACATACCCGTCTTTTGCACCAACTCACGACCCATGAATCGCAAAAGAACTTCTGCTGGACTGCCGCCCACGACGCCGCCTTCCAAGTGGTCAAGGATCTTGTCGTCTCTCGCGAATGTCTCACTGTGATAGACCACCAAAATTTGGGCGACAACAAGATCTTTGTGGCATGTGATGCTTCTGATTATTGTTCTGGGGCTGTTCTTTTGTACGGACCCACCCTCGAAACTGTGCAACCCGTTGCTTTCGAAAGTCAGACCTTCAAGGCCGCAGAACTGAACTATCCAGTACACGAAAAAGAACTACTTGCGATTGTTCGTGCCCTCCGCAAGTGGCGCGTCGATCTTCTCGGCGTCCCCTTCCAAGTCCTCACCGACCACCGCACTCTGGAAAACTTCGGAGTACAACAACATCTTTCGCAAAGACAAGCATGATGGCAAGAATTTCTTGGGCAATACAACTTTTCTATCAAGTACATCCCCGGCAAGGATAACGGCCCCCCCAACGCCATGTCTCGCCACCCTGTCACGATGTTGCAAGCCTGTTCTGATGCTAGCCTTGCTGTCGGCGCCGCATCTCATCTGTCTATCTCACTCGATGCCTCCTTCGTTCAGCACATCAAGGACGGCTACACAGAGGATCCTTGGACAAAAAACCTTGTCAACTCCCTTTGGAACGGCCATACCAAGTCGGAGCGCACACCTGGCAAATGCGCCAAAGATTCCTTGCACGCCCTGCGCGCCGGTTGGCTCGACGGTCACACATCAAACGATTTGACTGTACGCGACGGACTATTGTACCTAACAAATTGTCTTCTCATACCGAACGCACGACAAGTACGAGAGAAACTCTTCCGACTGGCTCACGACTCTCTTGGACACTTTGGTGCTGACAAATCGTACGCTGCGCTACGCTCTGATTACTTTTGGCCACACATGCGTAAGCAGCTGGAGGAACTGTACATCCCAACGTGCGAACAATGTCAAAGGAACAAATCCGCCACGCACAAGCCTCGTGGACCTTTGCACCCTCTTCCTGTACCTGACTGCCGCTGTTCCTCCGTCGCCATAGACTTCGTCGGTCCCTTACCGGACGATGAAGGTTACAACTGCATTGTCACAATGACTTGCCGACTGATGTTAAGACCGACTATCGTCAAGGGACAAGTTGTCAGGTCAGAACCCCTTGGTGTAGCTACACTCAAGGTCTGATGATGGTCTAGGCCGCGCGGTTGCTGTCAAGCACAGTGGCAGACAGATGATGGTTCGATAGAAGGAATATTGATATGAAGTGGATAGACTGAGGTTCTAGCCCCCATGTCTGACGGCCATTTATACATGTTGACCTAACTACTTTTGGACCAGTCCGAGGTAGTGGTAGCAAATTGGAGAAACAGAAAGGAAGAACAATGCACAGAGAACAGCCACTACTCTGGAAAGCCAATGAGAGAAAAGACCGTCAAGGTGCGGAAACAAGGAGCAATAGAAAGGGGAAACATGAGGCAGAGATCAATGGAGAAGGGGTTGCACCCGAAACAGGGGATAGACGGAGTTGGATCCAAAACAGGGGATAGGCGGGGTTGGACCCGATGGAGTGGTAACGGAGGCATGGAAAGACCGAGGGTTGAACCAAGGCAATGGTAACCAATCGGAGTTGGGTCTGAGGTTTGAATGGACATCAGAAGGTAACTGATAACATAATAGTCCGTGTTGAACGGAGGCGATGTGGATCAGTGGATGATGGAGGAAAGACGAGTTGGATCATCAAGGCAATTGTAGAGAAGATAACTGGTTATCAAGGTAATCGAAGAAGTAAAGGAAAATAATAGGGTGTGGAGACCGTTCGTAACAACTGAACTCCAATTTTCGTGCAGTTCCTACTCGAACTGACATCTCGGCTGAGGACTTCGCTGGTTTGTTCTTCACGCACTGGTATTGTGAAAACGGCCTCCCAGACGACATTGTCTCTGATCGCAACAAACTATTCGTCTCAAAATTCTGGAAAGCCTTACACGCGTTAACCGGAGTCACGCTGAAAATGTCCACTTCGTACCACCCTGAAACCGACGGAGCAAGCGAACGTACGAACAAAACCATCATCCAGGCTTTGCAATACCACGTTGAACGCAACCAGAAAAGTTGGGTTAAAGCGCTCCCTCTCGTCCGTTTCAATTACATGAACACGGTCAACGCATCCACCGGTTTCTCTGCCTTCCACTTGCGTTACGGTCGTTCACCCAGGATCATTCCACCTCTGTTGGCGACGTCCGCTAAAGCTATCACATCTACGTTTGGTGATGATGCCTTTAACGCAAGACTGCTGTTAGACCGAATCAACTGCGATGTACTCGAGGCACAAGACAATCTTTTACTCGCGAAAGCGCAGCAGTCTTGCCAGGCAAACAAGCATCGTAGCGACGAAATCGTATACAACGTGGGCGACAAGGTCCTTCTATCCACATTCCATCGACAGCATGACTATGTTAGAAGAGGAGACAACTGAGTCGCGAAGTTTATGGTATGCTACGATGGTCCTTACACCGTTCTCGAAGCCTGGCCGGACACGTCCACCTACCGTCTGGATCTCCCTAAGCACATGCGCACATTCCCAACCTTCCATGCGTTGTTGCTCAAGCCCTTCAAGCGAAACAACGGCTCATTGTTTCCTGAACGTGAATACGAGCAACCTGGACCCATCGCCACCCCAGATGGACCTGAACACGTTGTTGAACGTATCCTAGACCGCATGCCAGTCGGACGCGGTTTCCGTTACCTCGTGCGATGGAAGGGTTTCGGGCCTGAAGACGACAAGTGGCTTCCTGGGTCACAAGTCAAAGACCTCGCTGTACTGGACTTGTTTCTGCAGGAAAACAACCTGCCGGACCCAAAGACTTGCTCAATTCTTCTGGACGGGGGAGAGTGTAAACCTGCTGCAAGAGCGTGACCCCGCCTTGGGGTCATGACGTTCATTTCTGACTCTTTACTCTTCTCATGATGTTCATCCCTTCCTCTTTGCTCTTCTCTGTAGTTCTCACCTTCCTATTGGACACCGTCTGAACCTCTATCGTAGTAAATATTTGAACTCTTTCAACGTCGTTTGGCCTCATCTCTTGCCCCGACGTTGAAGGTACGCCTATATACAACTCACATCCTACTATTGTAACTCATCTCTTGCCCCGACGTTGAAGCAATCCAAACATCATGCTTGTTTTGTCTTTCCGAGTGTTCCCCGCTCATTGGGTTCACACTAGCTGGCAACATGGTACTTGAAGTGGAACAGGAAGACGGTAAGCATACCAAACTTTTGCTAAAGCATGTATACTTCAACTTAATTTTACCTTTAACTTTAATCAGTGTTGGTAAACTGGACTCTGATTATTGTTTTACTTTCTATCACAATCTTTGTACTATATACGACTCAAACTCGACTTGTGTGGGTGTAGTTAGAAAATCAAATGATTTATACACGCTGTCTTCAACTCGAGTGACTTCTTTAGCAAGCGTGCATAGAACTGGCATTACTTTACTCGAACTACATAAAAAACTCGGTCATCTCAGTTACTTCATGATCAAGAAACTACTCCAAACTTTGTAAATTATTACTGATCATATAACTGACCGTACTGAAACTCCGTGCAAGGACTGTTTACTCAACAATATCCATCGCAATACTGTACCCAAACTTTGTTCTTCATCGTTAGATGAAGCTTTTGGAGATCACTTCCATATTAACATCTTTGGGCCTCTACCCACAGCGTCAATTACTGGTAAACACAAATACTGGTTGACTATCGTCGACAATGCTACTATATGGTTAGTACTTGCACCACTAGTTACTAAAGATGACGCCTACACTCAATGGGTCATTTTCTCTACTGAACTTTTGACACAATACGGTATTCGTGTCAAGATACTTCAAGCAGATAACGGCGGTGTCTTTACCAGTAAAGCTATGACTGCTTACTTCAAAACTCAAGGAACTATACTACGTCTTACTGTACACGATACTCCTCAGCAAAACGGTGTTGCTGGTACATCAAACTATTATGAACTTGATTTGAGTAAACCTGCATACTGCATCTTTACCAAATCGACTATGGTGGTATGCTGCATTATACGCGATGTATGTGTACAATTGTTCTCCTCGTACTATACTAAACTACAAAACTCCTTACTTTAAGCAATATGGCACAGAGGCTAACCTTGATGGACTTCAAGTCTTTGGTCAGCCATGCATTGTATACGACAAATATTGCACAAATAAACTAGCATCTAAGGGTAAAAGGGGAGTCTGGATAGGCTTTGCTGAACACTCTAAAGGTCACTACGTTTACTTTGGACAACGTGTCGGAGTTGAACGTAACTTGCAATTTGTTGACTCTACGATACAAATTGAAGGGGAGAAAGAACCAAATGTCGAACAACTTACTACTGAAAAACAACTTGAACTTGAGGACAACCCTCACATAGAACCAATGGAAATTGACGAGCCTGACCCTACTGGTCCAAGGCGTTCCAACAGAACTCCTCAACTATCGCGTAAAGCTTGTGATCTAAACTATGACGAAGTAGACACTAACATTGCTTTCTACTTAACTGAGTTTAACGCTTACTATGCTGAGGATGTCGGTGACCCTGTCACTTTCAAAGATGTATTTAATCACCCTCTCAAAGACGATTGGTTTAAGTCTATGAAACTTGAGGTTGATACACTAGAAAAACTCGGCACTTGGGAACACTGTATCCCGCCGCCAAATGCCAACATTACTGGTTCTCGCTTCGTCTATAAGACTAAGTACGGACATGGCAAAGTTAATAAACTCAAGTCAAGACTTGTTGCGCAAGGATACTCTCAGCGCGATGGTATTGATTACTATGCAAACAGCTTGTTCACTCCAGTCACGTGCATGAGTTCTATGAGACTCATACTTACACTTTGAGATTAAGTCTGCTTACTTATACGGTAAGATTAACAATGATGAAGATCTTTATCTTTGTCCGCCGCCTGGTCATCTACTGCCCAACTTGCCTAAGGGCTGGGTACTTAAACTATGCAAAACTATCTATGGTCCTAAACAAGCTGGACGTTGCTGGTACAAGGTACTATGCGATATACCTTTCCAACTTGGACTCAAGCGTTCAGACTATGATAACGCTGTCATCTACCTTTACAAGGGAGACAAACTAATACTTATACTCGCTGTTCATGTCGACGATATTACTCTTTGTACTATTACTTCTGTTGTCGCTGAACAGTTTGAGATAGCACTTAGACAACATGTCAAGGTAACAAACGGTGGCACTATCCACTGGATGCTTGGCATGGAGATTGATTACACCAAAGCCTCTGGTTTTATCAAGCTTTGTCAACACAATTATATCCGAACTATACTTCAACAAAACAACTTTGACCACAATCATACATGCCATACACCTATGATACACAAGCACAACTTAGCCCCCCGTGACTTGAAAGAACCTTGGCAGGACGCTGATGCTATTAAACAATACATGTCTTTAGTCAGTGGTTTACGATACATCGCTGACTGTACTCGACCAGACGTTGCATACTCTGGTCAACTTGCACAATACTTAGCTGACCCTTCTAAGGAACACTTTACTGCAGCTAAACAGTGTTACCTATACTTGAAGGAAACATGTGATTACTGGCTTGTCCTAGGAAACCAAGCCACTACTACTAATACTTTGCTTGTCGGATACACTGATTCTGACGGTATGACTACATACGGCAATAAACCAATAATGGGCTACACCTTCACATACAACAACTCGCTTATCTCTTGGTCAAGTAAGCGCGGTTCACTCGTAACACTATCAGTCACCAAAGCCGAACTATATGCCTTAGCGCATGCATCAACTGAGGCTATATATCTAAAAGCACTCATTGACAAACTACTGAACTTTACTATGGATCCTGTCAAAATGTATACTGACAGTGCATCGACAATTGCCATTGTTAGCTCACCCGAAGAGCAACATTTGCAACAAACTAAACACTTTGAAATTTGTAAGAATTCCATCAGCGATCGTTTACTCAAGAAGTATATAACTATTCATCACATATCTTCCAACAATCAACGTGCTGATACACTTACTAAAGCACTACCTCTCGAAAAACTCAAGCACTTCAATAAACTACTTCATATTTGTGCTTGAAGGGGAGTGTTTGACTGTAACTGGAAACTCCAACGGATCAACTGATGATCCGAGCACTAGTAACTACTGTACTAGTGTTAGCAAGGCCGGCAAGCGGCAAGTACAATTCCTGAAGATTGAATGAAATACTACTTTTTGAGCCAGATTTGTGAGTAAACTTGGTGCTGGTAGTAGCCTGAACAAGTAATAATGTTAGGAATGGCTTCTTCAATGAGTAATGTATAGTAAGTTGGTGATTTGTTTCCACTGGAGCACACAATTATTCATGAAAGAAGAGGGACCATGCTGTATTGTTTGAAGTGCAACAATGGGTGTAAACACGGAATTAAAACATATACAAGTTGGTGGAGTAAAGTGTGGAGATAAAGATTGTTTGATGTGCGTATTCTTCTTGATGGTGTTGAACTATGTTAGATTTTCTAGATACAATCTGGTAAACTGCAGGAGCAGGGTTGCAAGTGATTATGTTATTGATAGCAAATTGAATAAATCATATAGCATGAAATAGTTAATTGCACCTGTGACTTTGTTACCAAAAAGAACCTGAGTAAACAACTCTGTTCCTGGTAAGGACCTTGCCAAGCCATCTGGTCATGAATACCAACTGTATTACAGGCATTTTCTATTGGTGACATCGTTGATAGGCAACTTGATCTGGGATAAAGTGACTGTACTACAAATGATAAGTCTGGTTGCGGGAAAATAAGCCATAAATTGATGATGGGAGTTACCAATGGTAGCAAGGGGCTTCATATATCTTATCATATATCTAGTGCAGTGTTCACTACTGATGACAGAAAATTGCTTGTGTAAGAAATAAAGGGCTTGAGGATGTCTCATTAGATCAACTCCCACAGCAAGTTACATGTGTCCTGTGGATGTATGAACTGCCTCATCTCCATTGAAACTGCCACAGGCTGTGTTTTGGTTGTAACTCTTGCTTATAGAGCCACTAGTGGTTGTGAAACCGTGTGAAAGAATCAAAGGCAGTGCTCTATGGTGATGCAACCACATCCTGTTGATGTCTGAACTGCCTCAGCCCCACTAGAACTGCCTGATGTATGAACTGCCTCATCTCCATTGAAACTGCCACAGGCTGTGTGCTGATTGTAACTCTTGCTTATGTAGCAACTGGTGGTTGTGAAACTTTGTGCAACAATCAAATGCAGTGCTTGCTGCTGATGCAACTATGTCCTGTTGATGTCTGAACTGCCTCAGCCCCACTAGAACTGCCACAGGCTGTGCTCTGATTGTAACTCCTCCTTAGAAGGCAACTAATGGTTGTGAAATTTTGTGGACCAATTGAATGCAGTGCTCGCTGCTGATGAAACCATGTCCAGCTAATGTCTGCATTGCCTCACCCCCATCAGAGCTGCCACAGGCTATGTTCTGATTTTACCTCCTCCTTAGAGAGCAACTAATGCTTGTGAAACTTTGTGCAACAATCCAATGCAGTGCTTGCTGCTGATGCAACCATGTACTGTTGATGTCTGAACTGCCTCACCCCCATTGGAACTGCCACAGGCTGTGTTCTGATTGTAATTCCTGCTTAGAGAGCAAGAGCAACTCACAGTTGTGAAACTTTGTGAAACAATCAGATACAGTACTCACTACTAATGCAGCCACAAATTTACATTGTCCAAGAATGTAGGGATTGACACTTTGTAGTTAGCTTCCAAAGTACTGGTAACTCTTGCTCAGAGCCAATACTATGTGTGGCATGTCTTCTGATTGTATTCCTTGTTCAGAGAGCAAGCAATGTCTGTAGATTGCTGCACATGCACCTGACCAGGATTTGACATCATTTGCCAGCAGGTGTGGAGTTTGAATCTGAGTCTGGATGACTTTTTTCAGTAGACTGGCCATAACTTGCTCAATTCCACTTCAATTGACAGGATGTTTGTACCAGGATGTTGTCACAAGATAGGGCTATCCAATGGTGTATTATATGTACAGATTTGTACCCATTTTCAGTAAAAATCAAAAGGTGCATTTTGATTGCAAAAGTGATCTGATACAAAGTTATAAAGGGCTGATAACAAGGCCAGTGTGATGCCATCAGCTGTATTCATTGTTTTGTTATTGACACTGTTACTTTCTGTATTCTGCCATCAAATTCCCACACTTTGGGGGACAAAAAGGTCACATCTGAAAAGACATCAATGTGCTGGAGCACACTGGAACAATTCTTCTTCATTCTTCAGGAATTGTAATATAAGACTTCCTACTTGATCAATAAGGATAACTCACTTTGATCCCCAACTCCCATTGTGTGATCTCTCTCTCAGACTCACTCTCAACGTTCTACTCAACTCTCGTAGCCTTCTAACATTCTTCTCCTCAAAAAATGTCAGACTTGAGCAAGGCAAGAAAATATATGCACCCAGGTGGGGCCAGGACCCCAGACCACTCCCACGCGCTAATGGAAATGGCGTGATGGCAACCTCCCGAGCAAACTCTCATCTTGCTTTCATCATTGTTCATGGAGATAACCGACAACACATTCCTCGAGCTAAGAAGGAACAGATTATCAGATGATAACTCGACGTACCCTCCATTCGTAGGCCTCGAATGTAGGTTGTTGTACTGTATGTACGTCTTTAGTGTACTTCCTGTGCTCCTATCATTAAGTACTAAATAGCAACGGATCATTTCTGCAACGCCTACTGTGGTGTATTCTCAATTCAGCGCGGAGGCTGTGCAACGCGCCGAGTATGTTCCAGCTGCAATTTGAGCAAAGGATTGCAGGGTTAGATAATGCTATCAATATATCAACAAATGTCCCCTCATTACTATAGATGCTGTAGTAAAGTTGGTTTCTAAACTTCGCTTGACTGATGAAGGAGCTTGTGAATCGCACGGTTTGCCATCTCGAAACCCAGGAACGTAGCGCCGTTAGCAAACGGAGAGCTACGAGAACCAAGTGATTAGTTTGTGCGACGAGGAGCAAACAGGTGGAAACGCACCGGATGAGTGTCGGCCCTAGACCACGGGTAAACGCGCCGATGCCTTCTGTCCTCCAGACAGTACGTATGCAATCAAGCGTCGACTTGTACTTTTGGCCGTCTGCAGAAGAGAATCCGTCTGTCTGCAACCTGGACTTGATCATATCTATAGGGTATATTACGGCCCACAGCTGCAATGACACCCTGTTTCAGCTGCCACAACCAGGACAGTCAAACAAAAAAGAGGGTGCACTGACCACGTAACCAGCAGCAGCACCAAATAGCACAGCATATCCTGGGTTAACCTGGTCTCGAGTGATGTTCTTCTGAGCCATTTCGCGTTGCATGAGCTTCTCGTAAGCCCAAAAGTAAACAGCGTAGCCTGAAGCTTCACGCCACAACGTTGCTACCTGGCCCTTGTATATTCCCGCGATACCTCTTGCGCTGTATATTTTGTTGATAGCGTCCCATGGCCCTCTGTACACTGGTGCGGTTGCGGATTGTGTCTGCAGACCTAAGATTCACAACCGAAAAAATAAGGACCAATATGCGACAAGGTATGGAGACAGGAGCTTACTCACGTATACGGATGTGTTCAACCGGACCAGAGACGACACCGTTAGCAAGACCGGCTAGCAGACCAGAAGCAAGAAGCTGCCCTCCAGTAAGCTGGATACCTTGTGGTCCCCCAATGCCACTATGGACGTTCCGTGCGGCGAAAAAGCGTTTTGAGTATTCCATAGCGCCGAACTGTATTGATACGCAAACACCGATGCCCAGTAGAGGAGTCAACGTGCCCTGACACAGAAAAAAACAGGCCGCCGATTTCAATCATGCAGCTACAGCATAAGCTATTGGCACACCTTGTAAAAAGCCAGAGGTCCCTCGTTCTTGAGAATACCGCCCGCACAGTGTACCATTCCGCGATACGTCCCTTTGGGGGCCGTTTGCATCCTCTGACAGGCCAAGCACGTCGTGAACACAGGACCCCCTTTCTCACCAGGGCTACGGAGCTCACCACTTTGACGATATCGAACGGCTGGCCTACTAGAACCTATGAACCAACATTAGTCCAATTTAGCACAGCGTTAATTGTCACGCTCATTAAATGTTGTGCAAACTCACCTGCGCGATACCGCCTGCCGTGCCAGCAACCAAGTCTTGCGCCGTCTTCGCCATGGTCCAGTATAATCCTTCTGGGGAACAAGAGGCAGCGGTCAAGCGGTAGAGCACTGGCGGTCGTCGGTCGAGTCAAAAACTCAAGAAATATCGATAAGTAGTTGAAGTTACATGTCAAGCGGGAGGGAGGCGGCCCGTCAGCCGTTCAATAAAGCGCCGCAAGTCGTGGCCACCATGGCCACGCACACGGTGTGTGTTCTGGCATACGGAGCAATGAGATTGAGGTGTGCTACATGTGCAATACATCTTTGCCATAAAATACACCGTGAAGATACAGAGAAATAAGTAGTCATAGGACATGTCTGGGTAGGTGCCAGGGGGCGGCATCGAAGTGCGAAGCCAGGACGAGGAGGTCCGGGATGACAGCTATGGTCGGTGCGGTGGGCCAGCAATCTGTGGGAACTGTAGAGCAAAGGATAAGACAGTTGCATGCAAAGCGGAAGCGACAAGCTCACCTAGAGTACAATGATTCTCTCCTCCTCTCAGCTCTACACACCGATCTTCGCATACTGCAGCTGGCGGCATCAGGTTATCATGGCACCTTGACGAGCAAGGGCAATAACA
The DNA here is from genome assembly GCA_022592445.1 of Cytidiella melzeri. Taxonomy (NCBI): domain Eukaryota; kingdom Fungi; phylum Basidiomycota; class Agaricomycetes; order Polyporales; family Irpicaceae; genus Cytidiella; species Cytidiella melzeri. The sequence continues at coordinate 41,441 of JABYQR010000309.1, forward strand.
TAATATATAACGTGGCTTTCGATACAAGAGGCTGTGAAGGGCTGAAGCAGCCCAAATGTTGAGACAACGGGTGGTAGCGACGAAGAATAAATGACGAAAATCTTGAACGAACGAAGACGAATGAGCGAACAAATGGGGAGGGCAACGAAATCGCCTAAACAAAACAACTCCCGTACCAACTTGAAAATGAATTTTCTCAACGACAAGCAGCTAACTCCCTACATCTTCGCACGGAGGCTTGACCAGACCTGCGACGATAACCACGGTTGAGGGGCATAGTACTTCTCTTTCGTGCGAGCGTCCGCTGCTTTCCACCTGTTTTGACTCTCTGCAGACTCGCGGGCCCAAGCCTCGGCGATTTTCTGTGCAGGGGACATTTCTGAGTTTGAGCGACGGTGAGCAGCGGCGCCGCTGAGGACGTGTGAAAGAGGGTAGACGGACGAGTCCGATGCCATCTGACTAGTGCGAATTCGGGCAAGGAAAATTGAGTTCGTGAGTCCGATGTTACGGGAGGACGAAGGAAGAGTGCGTACTGGGGTCGTCAAGAGGTCATTATGGAGGTTAGAACGAGAGAAGGTTGGATCTTATATAATACTGAGTGAGATGGGATCCAACGGTTCGCGGGGCCCATCTCGGAGCTTGTGTCCTTCATGAATACCCACGGATGTTAAGAGCCAGGGTTTGAGGACAGAGCATTCGCCGAAAGTACATAGTAACTTCCGTAAACATGCGAGTTTGAGATGCAATGTCCTTCCGGATTTGGAAGTATGAAAGAGACGGCCTGTAATCGCACGGACGGAGAAAGCGTGCAGCTCAGATATTGGCCCTGATTACACGATCAATTCCAGAGGTTATCGTCAACGCTGGGCATCTCTTCGCATTGTCCCTCTCCGGAAAGTTGAACGGCTCGAGTCAATCGTCCGTGAACGGCATTTTTGGCGAACACTTGAAGAACAATGGGATGTCAGCGTAGAGCAATCTCATCGCACTGCGATACGGTGGCTTGATGCACAGGACAATGGGGAAACAACGAGGAAAACAGACACGCAAACGTGACTCACTGTCCCTGGTGGCCGAACGTCGACGTCAACGACTTCGAAACACGCGTTTCAGCACAACACAACGCAGCTGCAACAGCACCTTGTAAGCTGTCTGATTGGAGAACACATCTTCGCAATCATAGTGAGGTTCAGGCGTGTCTTCACGAGAAGGTGGGCGCATCGTCATCCTGTACAGCAAAGGTCAGCGGTGCGCCTCAAGCATTGTGCGGGGGTATCCAAAGTATCTCGTCACCGGGGAACAGTGCATGGTAGCCCTCACCACGTTGTCTACTGAGAAACTGTCGAAAACAGCCAACAGATTCAGACCCATTCGCCTCCCGCCTGAGTATATTCGTTTCAGTCTGGCCTTCATAGCCTTCCACTTTACGGCAACTGCAGCGTGAAAGAGGCTTCCTTGCGAGAAACGCGGTGCACACGAGGCATGGCAATTGAGTATCGTATGCAGACAGCGAAACTCGTGGCCACTGTGAGAGGATGAGCAGAGCAAGAGGTAGGCGCCCACCCAACCTCCAGTTCGCCCATGGCCCATTCCACATTACCCATCCAAGCTCCTCTCGTCACCTATCCCAAGTCTGCACTACTGCAGCCCTCGTCTCGTTGCCTTACATCCGCGGTCGCCCACCACGACGCACACGTCGGCTAGTAGGATGGGAGGCCGGCCTGTTTCCGAAGACTCGAGGTGACGCGCTGACGAAGCCACGTTTCTCTTATATAGCCACTACAACTTGCGAAGTACCAACAACATATCTCTCTCTGCCTATACCCGCGGCCTGCACCGCAGACTGTTCGCGATGGCCGCCTACAGGTATGCGAGAGCTGGACACTGAGTCTGCTACCACTATTTACACTATCATAGCGTTCAGGAAGCACCAGTCAATTTCTTCGGAGGATCGCCGCTGAACCGACTCTCGTGGCTGCGTTTATCTGAACCATTTGTGAACGCTATCGTTGAACATCAGTCGACTCGATGGCTGGTCTTCAAAGACGGCAACCCGTTACTTTCAACACCAGAGGGCACGAAACTAGGCAAAGTAATCCGGCTCTCGACGTCGGAAGTGCGCCCATGGCTTGGCTCCAAGCCCTACTTTGCGCAAACCCAGAACAAAGGAGAAGTCGCGGACCCGGCTGTCAGTGTGCTGGAGGCTGCACGACTCCGAGGGCCCGGGATTGTCTTCCTTGGACTGCATGAGAACGACGGCGCGTCGTCTGGCGCTCTACCGTCGTCGGACTTTAGCAAGAAGGATGCAGCAGCGGTCGCAGCCAAAATCAAGGGCGAACCATACTTCTCACTTGATGTGACGGGGCTGGAGGAACGGCAGATTGACGACGTTTTGAAGAGCGTAGAGGCCGGCAGGCCAGGCGAGAAGCTGAGCTTTGTCGAGACGCGGGCAGCGATGTCGAGCATGGATAACTTCACTGGGAGCGTGATTGCAGAGGCGCGGGCATTAGTAGATTGGAATGCAAGGAACAAGGTGTGTCCGCCACCAATCACGAGTCAAGACCGAAATACAGACATCTATGCAGTTTTGTGCCGCGTGTGGATCGCCTGTGTACTCTACCTGGGCTGGCTGGAAGCTCGCATGTACCTCTGTGTTGCCCTGGGCCGATCTTTCAGGAAGATCAGCATGTCCAACTGCGCAAGTCTTCGCTGAGATCGTATTTTCTCACAGTATTGAATTTCTTATTGTAGTGTCGGAGTGCACAATCAGTCACATCCAAGGACCGACCCTGTCGTCATTATGGCAGTGGTTAACGAGAAGAACGATAAGATCCTTCTGGGCCGAAACGTAAGTCACATTCCCGTTCCCATCCCACCTTGTTTTCACAACAACACAAAAAGCGCAAATGGCCAGGCAGGTTCTATTCCGCCCTTGCAGGGTTTATCGAACCTGGAGAATCCTTCGAAGATGCCGTGGGACGCGAGCTCTGGGAGGAAGCAGGCCTGAAAGTCTGGGGTGTCCGATATCATTCTACGCAACCATGGGTACATATGAGTGTACACCTGCACCCACGTTGCCCGCACTGACTACGCTGTATTTCATTGCAGCCCTTCCCTGCAAACCTCATGGTCGGCTTCTATGCGATCGCAAACGACTCGCTGCCTACGCGCACGGACCTGGATAATGAATTAGAAGGTAACGTCATAATAATAACAGCTCGCTTTCATTTTCTGGGGAGGGACCCGTATCTAATCGTGGTCTGATCAGACGCCCGATGGTACACTCGCGAAGAGGTCTTGCAGGTGCTTGCCAACCCGATTGGTACGAGGATGACAGGCAACGATCCGTTTAAACAGGTGGAGAGCTCTCAGGATTCGCCTCCGTTTAGGCTGCCACCTATGACTGCGATCGCTGGTGTACTTGTCAGTGATTGGGCGCACCGAAAGGTGGTTATCACCGGTCCTGAGGAACAGGTAAAGGGCAATTTGTAAAGCTCATAGCTACGTGAGTTCTTTTTGTTTCTGCTTGCTACTTGCGTACTGATATAGCCATCATAGACGAACAAGCACTTGTACAATCAGAAAAGTTCATTCTTCAGCGTGATCACTCACTTGGCCTGACTGTGACCCATCTACTTTATTTGAGAACGGAGGTGCGTGTCACTGAATATCAGTGGACGCAGTCAAGCACTGTACCGCCGCATGAACACCAACTAGAAAATCCACAAGAGGTATCCATAGCTAGGCACTTGCACTGTCGCGCGTTGTTTTTCCCGGTCATCCGAGTTAGCTGCTTGCCGACGTTCCAGCCTACACAAGACAACCAAAGCTGTTGTCAAAGACGATACGACAACTAACTCCCGAGTGGCGTCTCTGCCAACACTTGAAGGCTCATAATCAATAATCTCGGCTTCCAGGTTTGCGTGGGGAGATTCACGTGCAAGTGCACTTGTGCTTATGACCGACTCGGTTTATAACCTGCGGAAACCTCGAAAATGTCAAGCACGGCTAGCACTGTTTCTTCCTCTTGGCTGACAGTCCAGACGTTACTGCCCAACATTCAAGTCCCACCGTGGCGAGTAACTTGAAGACGCGCGCTACAGTGGGAAGGAGCTGGTCATGCAAGTTTGCGGCTTGATATCACTCCATATAGCCATGGGTACGTAGCCTCACGTGGCGGAACATTCTGGTCTTTACTCATAACGATGTAGCCGTTTCCTGCGAACATGATGGTTTATTTCCCATCTCTGGCTGATCCAAGTAAGCCTATACGGCCAGACATGGTCAACGACATGGAGGGTATGTCGTAAGTGGTCGCTTCGCAAGGTGGCTCGACTATTCTTGGTGTCGGATACACTGTAAGCGAGTGCCAGCACTCGCGGCTGGTGATAATGTAGAGGGCACGAAAACTGGGAAGGATGCGCTACAGTAGGACTCAGGCGTGCAAACGTGCAGGAAAATTCTGAACCAGCAAGACGAACTACACTTGAAGGCGCCACCAAGGAACGCTAAAGGTGGTGTCTTGCTTAGCGACAGGGTGCATGGCAGATATCGATGGATGTTGGCACTGCAAACATGTGACAATTGCCGATTGCTCGCAGCGCGCGAGTCGCGGCGACACGACCGTTATGGCACGTGCTGCCATACGCGTCGACAACTCTCCAGCGGTTGTACTACCGTAGACGAAGAATCCGAAGCAACAGGTATGTTGTGATCATGCATTGCGATCTGCGCTGACTAGTTTCGCCAGATTTGCTCAAGTTCCTCATCTGGCAGCTTTGATTTCGAGTTTCTGTCAGTCCTTCCAGTTGACGTTGGTGTATGAAACAGGACGTGTGTATATTAGAATCCCTTGTCACCTCATCTCTCAAACCACCATCTCCCTCTTTTCGACTTCGCCCTTACCATCGAACCTGGGGCAGCTAGCCTGCATCGACATGATATCCGCAGTCCGCCAATCAACACCGCATGTCTTCCTTTACTCAGTACTCATCGCCGTCGATTACATAGCCTGTCACCTAGCCTTCGTCGCTGGATTCCAACATGGTCAGCCACCCCATCCACCACCCACCATCTGTCACGCACTAGTCCTTCAGTGCGAGAGAGACGTACCCATCTTCGAAGCTCATCACCACAACGCACTCTCGTACACGTATCGATACCCAAGCAACACTCCCTTCCTCCGTAATAGCCAGCCTTTTTCTTAATAGAGAGTCCACGTGTCTCAAACGGAGTCGCCCTCAATTGTATCCCCTAACTGAATCGCAGAAGTAGGGGAACAGAGGAGTCCTACTCTTCGACGTCGCGACTCGAAGACAGTCGCTCATTATTCCTCAGTGGTGATCTTTGGTTCTCGAATCTCACACTTTGTTGCTGTCGTATCGGCGGATGACTGTTATATACATGCTTCCAGTGCATGGGCTTTACTGATCGACATATTAGGTGTTAAACCCCCTGTGCGCTTCGTTCTTCTGGGCCTCACACTTGTCGGGTATCCATCTCTCGTCTTGATTCTCTACTTCGTCATCGAGGACGTCCACGGTCACCTCTGTTTTGGAAGCTGTCCTAGTGTTCAGCATTCTTCGATAGTCGAAGAGCTGCCTCGTCGCTGAGGCGTATCTCTGCTGCGAAGCTTATCAAACTGCTTTGTCGACGTCTGCTAATGACTCACCCAGACCATGTTCGCTACATCTTGTGGGCATCATGGTGGAACTTTGAGGTCTATGGTAAGGTGTGTGTTATACATTCTTGAGGCCCGATTTGACAGCCGTGTTGTTAAACTAGCTGCCTTCGAACAGGTACACGTACGGCCTTCGGCTGTTGAATGTTACGTTCAACTTCTTCAGTAGGACGCCCCTGTGGAGTGATATCTAGAGAGCTATGAACAATGATAAGTGGTGAGGTCTCTGTGTCTGATTTGAAGCGATCCTGCTTTGTAGCAAGCGGCGATTGCCTCTGTACCTGACTTTTTAGGTTTAGATATCAAGCTACTGCGATTCGATCTACCTACGTAAAGGTCTGGCACCGACATCGGTAACGTTGAGGGCTAGCTTCATGCTTGTGGTGAGCACTGGTTCTGTTCTACTTGACATATGGTATCTTGACTTTTCGTGGCCTCTAGAACGGATTTTCTTGTCACGGACATTGACACAATCTCGTTTGTTTCCCCGAACGCTGGGTCAGGCCTAAAGCAAGCTATCGAAGCAGGGTCTGGGTTTCTTCGAGTTGATGACGAGAAGATTACCTTCATTTGCAGCCACGCAAAAAACTATAAAACCAAATTCTGTTGGACAACGATTCAGCATACGGATAAGCAGTGGGGGGAAATGTGTGACGGAGGACCAAGGATGGCGAAGGATTGGCAAAGGGCCCATCTTGCATAGGCGTAGCGCAATTTGCATTGTCCTGGGCGAGTCGGATGGGGTTCTAGCTGGGTACTCGCGGTTTTGGTCTGAGAGTCGCGGGAGGAAGAATAAGCAAAGATTTCTTACATGTAGCGCAACGTGTGTCTTCTCCCGGGCAGGGGGATCTAGAGTCAATCTATTAGTTCTGTCAAAATGACAAAAAACATAGGTTGATCCATCTCGCTCTGAACGTATTCACTGCGCATGATCAGGTTCTGTTATCTTCGAGTATGCTCTATATATTACAAATAAAAGATTGTATTATTACTACTACCATGGCCCACAACAATATTAGTGCCCAATATGGTAATCCCCCGCCACTTCCTATTTTTCTAGTCTCGGAACCAGCCGTTCGCGTTTCCTCATTTGGGACCGCGGAGTTCCAAAAAGACAATGAGACGAGGAAGGCGAACGTCTGGTGAATTTGGTATGAGGTGCGTAAGGCCCCCGGAATGCCCGCCGAGAGGTGCTATACCAAAATCGGACAAAATGGCCGTTTATATCCCCGAGCTTTTGGGTTGTTTATGTCCGGCGCTAGATCGGGTGGGTCACATTTTCGCTCAAAATGTCCTCAAACTGAATATAGGCTGCAGAAAATTGTCAAAAACCGACAAAAAATCCACTGGGCTGTTACCCACCTGTACATCAGTTTCAAGGGGGAGGAACTAGTCAGGAAGCTCTAAGTCGAAGGTGAGAAACTAATATTTCAAGAATGCCACCTGTAGTACACAAACATGGTGCTATCACATGAGCTACTGTAAAATAAACACTGTAAAGTCTCCGGTCCTAAGCTTGGGATGATGCAATGCAAGTGAGGGACGTGAGTCTGGGCCTGCGAGCAAGTAGGGGGACTGCCTTATCCAGCCACGCCACAATGGTTTTGTCCATAAAAAAACGAAAGAGATGCAGCTAAGCGCCAATCGTGCAAAACCACAAATAACTATGGGTATAAAGGTGTGGGAAACGAGAGGGGGTTGCAGAATGTACGTATCAAAACCCATGTCAACTCATTTTTTCAAAACTATCTATCATAATCGTTGTCTCTCGCGCACACTCACAAACCTCTTGAACAAAAAACAAAAAGGTACGAGCGAGAGGAAGAAGTCAAGCATGCTACACCGACTGTGATTAAAAAACTTCGTAGTGTGTATGCGGTGGTATCGTGTCTGACCAGTGCTTACCGCAGCGTATCCAATCTGAAGACAGGAAGGTAACCTTGTCCTTTGATACCTCTTCGGCAGAATCTCCGACAAGCAAGATCTCAGGAATTTGTCCGTCGTTTTTCGGACCGCCACCTACAAGGTGAAGACGCAATGTGCAAGTCTCGGTGTGCAGCTCGCGAGAAGACGAGTAGTGTATATTATTAAGCACTGTATTGTGGTATTTCAGTTAGTACTGTGTGTGCAAAGAGCATTGAACTCATACCATATATTATACAAGATAAGAGCATTAGCACTAGGATAACAGGCCCAAGCTCGAGCATGGTGTAGCAAGCAAGGGAGCCCATGGCAGACGGATATAAGACTGTGACAAAGGTAAGAGTGTTGCTTAGTACAGTGTACTGTACCTTTACAACCGTAGCGGGCATGGGTTGTGACCGTGACACCCCATGTTGTTAAAATTTAGCAACAAATTGCCGGTGGGACCTGTGACATGGGCCGAAATAACAACATGTCGGGCGCCTCGTGACCCATTGAAGCGCTGGAGTAAAGACAGAGTTTCAAAACATGTTAAAACTATATAATATAATAATATGATATGATATGTAGTTTCCCACGCCTTATTATAAGGACGCTTTAGGTAGCAGAGTTCCCACAGTCTTAGTATGGGAATTATGCAGCCGTATATGGAAACTCTAGTAGTAACCATCACATTAGCTGAGACGTACAGATATGGGTTGTAGTAGTACTACACATATATGTACGCCTGTGTTCTAGTAGCATAGGAAATGACATGGAAAGCACATATGACTCCAGAGGATGCCTAAAGCATACATCTGAGGACAAGTACTAGCATGAGTCATTTACTCATTATGTACGCCTCTGGTACAAGTGCTGAGCCTAGTCATACAATGAGTCATGCATGAGTCATGCACTCATAGCATGAGTCATGCATGAGTCATGCACTTAGTAGTACAGTAGAATAGCTGAAGTAGACATGTATAGTAGTCGCTTACATAAGTAGATACAGACATGTATATAAGCAGAGCTGCTGAAGCAGCAAGAATAATAAGACTCATCTTCGAAGCTTAACAGCCTCTACCCCTCGCACACATATTCCACTTTGTTAGGTTATGAGCCCCGGCTTTTAACTTAACTACATCCACACTCTCAACGACATCCATCAACCAGTATCCCCCAAGCTTTCTTATAAGTAAGTTTCTCTACTTTACTTTGTTTGGCCACATAGTAGTAGTAGAGTTGTACTGGTTGACTGCCTCAGCTTCGAATACAATATTCCCAACTGATCTTCTACAGCTAATTCCCTCACCTACTTGCCCCTTGCGTACGTACTCCCAACCCAGCTGAATACTTAAGCCACCCTTGGTGGTTCTCGACTTTAACGAGTCGTGCATTACGCGGAATCTGCCTAACACGCAGTGTAAAATCCGGTGGTGGAGGAACAAGCTCCCACTTGTACAAGTGGTAGATCGGCGGAGTAGTACAATAGGAGGGTAGTGTTGAGTGGCACTCTAAGCTCGTGACTTAGAGGCCTAGGACCTTCGTGTTGGCGCACGTCAGTCAGTCCTGGAATTAGAAATCGCCGCTTTTTGTAGCTGTAGAATTTCTTGAGGCATGTCGTCCACTTTTACTTTTGGTATCACGGAGATTGTGGACTCTCCAATACTTCGTGGTGTTTCTTACATGCGCCATTATGTTTTTGTTGTATCATACCGACTGGTAGAAGTCGAAGTTGCAAGTGGTCATACTCGTCTTGAATCACTTGTGGAAAACTTTTACTCACATTCGACTTTTCCATTAGCAATCCCCAGGACTTTCTCAAGGAAAGTATTGTGGATTGAATACGACGACATAAATCTTATACTTTTGATTCTTTCTTCCAGACAATTATATTTTTGAAGATGCCGAATAACTCTCGCCGTACTTCCCGTCGCGTCAATGCCCGCTTCGCTCCCCACTCTCCTGATGATCCTTATCGCGTCCATGACTACACTCGGTTTGACCGTATGGGTCACCCCATCGTTATGGAGATAAGGAGTTCAGCAACTCCCATCTCTATCCGTATGAGTCAAACCGACGCTCAGGATGCCAGGATCAATGTCAACTACGTTGACAGGGACGGAGTCAGGCGCAAGGAATCAATGGAGTACAGCCTTCTCGGTCGTCACAGCTGGGACAGGTTCAGGCAGAGTGACAGGCAAAGGCACCTCCGGGAGGTTAATCGTATTATCGATGAAGCCAATCGTGAGGCGGAATTGGATTTATACAGACGAAGGCCTCGTAATGTTAGTGCGGAAATCAGGGGGCATCAAACCCAAACTTCTTCCAGGGTTAATGCTGCACCTCCGCGCCGATCTGCGTCGCCATCGCACCCTCATCCCCATCGTCATCCTACTCCAATGCCACCGCCTTTTGTGAGTGCAGGATTATCGCTTTGGGACATGGTTGCCCAAGCATTAAATAATTTTGCATCTCCACAGACTTCTTCTACAATGGTCAATTCGCCTACACCGGTCATTCCGGATATCGTTGATGGTATGAACGGTTTAAATATCAGTTCACCAGTTTGTCATGACTCTTCAGAACCAGTAGTCCAGGCCGCTTCAGCTGCCGAGCCTACTCCTGTTCCGTCCTCCACTACTCAGGAGGAGGGACAGGTTGAAGATGAATGGCCAACGGTATTCGCTCCCCAACCAGTCATTCCCACTTTTTCATTCGACGACTGGGTCCACGTTGATCGTACAGACACTAGGCCGGCTTCGCCTGTCTATCCGTGTGGTATGGTTTACGGCGTGGATGGACCAAAGGGGGAGGTTTTCAGGCCGGAGCAGGTTTGTTCCATCCTCGCTATGCAACACGTCAACCACCCCAACTATACGCCCAATGAGCTGGTCCTACGCTCTAGGGGACTCGTCGACACGATGGTCGTAAGCATGGGAAACAAATGCGAACACTATTGAGAGATGGTTGAGGAGTTGGAAGAGTTTGCAAAGTCTCAGAGGATCAAAGAGATTACAGCCTGTGCCCGCATCTACCTCAAACTCAAGAGGGGACAGTGGCCGGACTGTGATAACATTTGGAACACCTACTTCATCTCAGTTGCAGACTTTCACACAGCGATGGAGGTCTTCAATGGTCGCAATCATCTTAGCAATCACCAGCTGGTCTGGCTGACTCAGAGACGTATGGAGAAGAAGGAAGACTGGATGAGCATCTTTCATAGGGAGGAAGAGTTCAAAGAAAAAATGAAGGAGGTAAAGATCGAGCCCGCTGCGCTCGAGCCTTCTTTAGAGCCTGGATCGTCTTCTCTTTGAACGGACTCTATGCGAATCGAACTATACCGCGCATTGTATACTATAAAATATCGCGATGTGTACTTTTATACTTTTACAAACGGTCATTTTCATTAGCATAGTCCGTAGTGTACTTGTATATTTTCTCTATCTCTCTCTCGTTCTGTTCGAGTCACGACCATCACGTAGCGCATTCTGACGAACTTTTATGACTTTTCTTTACATAGTTTGTAACGTTGTACTCTGGCTTCATTAGCGTGTACGAATTCCGAATTACACCTCTTTGACTCAGAGAACTTTTGTGACGTTGACAGTGTTGCAAGACCCTGTGAAACACAACCGTGCCTAACCGCTATAGATATTTGTTTGAAGCAGATTTAAACAAGTTTATAGAATTATTGCATTGGTAACACAGGACCGGTATCTTGAACCTTTTGAACATCAGAAAGAACTCATTAGAGGTTACATAGGATCTGTACCGCATCTTGACGTACCTGCTTTAGTCATTGCATACTTTCAAGACTTAGCAAATCGTCGAGAATCAGAATCACAGAACAACGAACCAGAAGTAGTAATAGATCAGGAACCATCAGAGATCATCACAGGCACAACTTACATTGGTGACACATCCAATCAATCTCTAGATAAGAACTCAGATTCCGGAGAAAACACCGAAGTCGAAGATCTTCTAGAAGAAACTTCTAAACAGACGTCATCACCTGTAATTGCACCTGTAGTACCTCATATCTCTGAAGTGTACATTCCGTACTACGACTTGATCCTTGATTGCTTTTGGTTATAATGGCTGAATCAGGAAAGATTAGCGGTAGTCAAATGATCGTCTTTGACGGTTCAAACTACAAGAAATGGTCCACCGCTATGATTGGCTTGTTCAGATATTCAAACACTTGGTTAATCGTGAATGGAACCGAAACAAAACCTACCTTACCCGCAGCAGCTGCAACCAGTTCAGGTTCTGGTACGACTACTGCACCTCCTGACACTTCTGA